>WUQG02018387.1:0-11536 GCA_011317285.2 Androctonus mauritanicus | reverse complement strand
ATCAGTGGCTTCTTATTTCTTGCTAATATTTCACTGTTAATTATTACATAGGAGTGTGATGATAATCATTGTTTTACTGGATGGTTGCATTTTGTTCAAATTTTAAGTTCGTGCATTCATCAGTGATGGAATACATTTAAATAATGCAATTTTTAACCTTTATTTTTATTCATATTTAAGCAAATAGAAAAAAAAATAAAAAAAAAAGCCACTAACGGGAATAGAACCCGGGCCGTCCACATAGCAGTCTACCGCTTAACCAAGGTGCCATGCCTGCAGTTGTCAATTGTTATAACTAACTTGTATATTATCGTTGCTTCTTTTTTCGGGGGTCATTTTCTCGATAATGGCTAAGCGTTGGCCTCTAATCTTTTATTGTGTTTTACTACTAATCAAGAGCTATTACAGAAACAAGTTTCGTTCCAATCCGTTTTCTGGCCCTCGTGACCTCTCCTTGTGAATCTGATAAGAATAATGCTACTTGTATAGCTTTTTGAATTGATCTCAAATGGATAAATAGAATACCATTTTTTTATAAAACAATTTATAATTTAAATTATATTAAAAAAATAAAAAAAATTCAATGTTTAAATTAAAAACTACTAACAATTTAAATATTCTACATTAATATTAAAATGTTTTACCTAAATCTATAATTTTTTATCAAATAAGAAAATCAACTAACTCTTGTCCTACGAAAAAAACATTAACAACCAGTGGGGTCATTTTTGTTCCATTATCAAATGTAGTATAATGTATATTTGTGATAAAAAATGAATGTATAATAATGATGAATAATATAGTAAGTCTTCATTTAATGTAATCTCAATTAGTGTTGTTTCACTATTATATCACAAGCAAAATTAAATTAATTAATTAAAAAAATTAAAGATTTTAAGGAACAAAACAGAATAAAGCCCTATTTTGTTACATTTTCCTTTATAATAGTAAGAGAATGAGGTAGAACTCAATAGTAATTTTAAAAACAAGGTAGTCTGACTTAAGTACTGAAGTTAGGCTACCTTGAGTTGAAGTTAGGCTACTACTTAAGTCAGGCAGTCCCTAACTTAAATAGATCCAACATAGATCATTACATAAATCTATATTTATATAAAGATCCCTGATTAAAAACAAAAATGTGTCAATTCTGGTCAGTGCATATCAGAGAGGGGCAAGAGAGGCAGCTGCCCAGGTCTCACAATTTCAAGGATTTTTTACCACTGTACACCTAGATCTGTTTTTATGCAAATTTTTTTTTATACAATTTTGATTTAACATGAATTAAAATAAAAATTTCATTCTCTTTTTACACAATTTGTTTTGATTTAACACGATCAACCCAAATTCTAAGAAGAAAAATTTTTTCATATTACAGTGAATGCAGTGCTTGCTACACATTATTCACCTCCATAAATCTTATTAAGTGTAATTCATATTATTTTGCATAATTTTTGTGTTTACGAATAAGTAACATGTTATTTTTTGTATTATTTTACATTAGCACCATATGAACGAAAATAGCCCTGATTGAAAGATGACGATGAATAGAAAATATTTTCCAAAAGACTACACTTCTGTCTGGTGCAGACTTCGATAAAATTAGTGTTTCTCGACATGCAGTACCTAAATTGGTGCACAATATCATTATGAAAACCTGTCTTGAAAGCCAGTATAGTTTTGGAATGAATCTTTCACACAACAGAATTGTTGATTCATATTTTAATCATCAATTGGTGGGTGGCAAATCTTTAATTCTCTAATGTATATTTTTTTGGAATAAATCTTCAACACAACGGAATTGCCAGTTTGCACTTTTAATCATCAGGTGGCAGGAAATCTTCAATTTCAATACTTTAATTTCATATTTTGTAAAAAATTATAGATTAAAAAACTAAAGATAAGCCTCCCAAATTGATATTTTAATACAAATGGCAATTTTGTTTTGATAGATTATTCCAAAAACTACATCATCTCAGATTTCAAAATTGTGGCACATACTGGTTTATATACTGTATGTAGAGAAATATAATTTCATTGTTCATTTTTTCAAAGCCTGCAAAAGATAGAACTTTCCAAAAAGGTAAAAAAAAAAAGTTTTTGGAAAGTTCTCTCTACTCATAGTCATTTTTCAATTGATATTATTTTCATTCATATGGCCCTAATATAAAATTGTACCTTATTTTTCTTTTCAAATAATTTACTTTATATAATAGATTTTTATATACAAGTGCAATTTTTATGAAATAAAAAGTGTAACTACATAAAAATAATAAAATTCTAACATGATTTTTCATATGTTTTATTGTATTATTTTTAGTGATTTTTTAGATCTGAAACCAATCTTCTATTTTCCTATAGTTACAGTACATTTTTTTACACAAATTTTTTACATGCATTCTTCAGGAAGTATCTATCATGTAAAAACAGAATTAACTGTATATTTGTCAATTTTCTCATTTTAAAAGCAAACAAGCTACTGTGAAATAAATAAATGTTATAATTGAATAAATATAAATACCATTGTTTTTATTTTCTTCTTCATAGTTTTATTTTAAATTTTGAAGGGCCTCAAAAATATTAGTTGTCCTGGGCCTTGCATTTTCTTTGAAAGGCACTGATTGTGGTAGATAAAGCAATGATGCAAACACACAAACATTTTCCTCTTAACTTCATCATTTATCATGTGTACTTGTGTTTTATGGATTTATTAGGTTAGTTTTAATTAATGATCAAGCATGGACCCAGATTTCCCTTGAAAAATTGAAGGTATTGGATTTGAAATTAAATCTGGATTCTCCAAGATGGTAAGTGACTGGTTTAATATAAGATTTATGTGTTTATTAAAAAAACTAATATTAAAAATAGCTATATTAATAATATAACTATTTTTAATATTAATTTTTGCGACACAGTATAAGGTATTATTTTAATATTGTATAGGATATGCTCCAGTACATATGTTTTGATTTACATATTATTTTACAGAATGATCCACTTATATAAGTCAAGGATGGCCTGCATATAATATTTCTATGAACAATATATTTTAATTAAACGATACTGCACATAGGATATTTGGCCAGATTGGCCAGGTGAAAATACTTCAGATTTCTAATTATAGGATCTGGAATTAAATTAGGAACCAATCCCTTGGAAAATTTATATGAGGGATCCATGCTAGGATCATTGATCTTCATCGTGTTCAGTTCAGAAGATCTCCACTAATATTGGTTATCTGTGATAAAGCCTAGAATATCACATCAATTTAATGATTAGTGAATGAGTGAGAACTGGTGTTAAAATTATGGACATAACACCTGTGAATCCTAAGTTATTTTTTATCAAAAAATAATTTTATTTACCTGTAAAGCATGATATATAATTGCTTTGCAAAATTTTATAATTAAAATTTACAATTAAATTCTGCTTTCCTTTCATTTCATTCCATTAGTGAGCAATATAGTAATGTTTAGACAAGAAAAATTATCAAATATTATCTCTTTCTAATATCAGAATATAGGAACATAATCCTGACTTATAATACTAGGTCAATGAAGATTTTGATTTCAGTTAACATCATTTCAGTTAAAGTCACAATTTTCAGGAATCTAACCCTGATCTTAAACAAGGATCACTGTATCTGTTGAATAAACATACAAATGTAAAATTAAATAATTATTTACAATAAAAAAATAATTAAGCATTAAATAAATTATATGAAATTTTAAACTTCATTTTTCAAACTATTTTTACATGTTGTATTTACATTTTGACCATTTCTATTCCTAAGTAGAATAAAAGGATGTATGACTTAATTTTGTCCATCTGTCAGGTTATCTAAATCCAGCATGATAATGCATGTAATTATTATTCTATTTAGATAAAATTCATATATGTTATTAAGGCCCATAGAAGAATCAAGACTATTGAAAATAATTGATATAGGTTGAATATTATGAACATATTAAGAAGAAGGAAAATTATTTTTATATTTTAGAACAATATCTTGCATAAACATTATATATTTTGACTATTTTTACTTCATAATAATAAATTTATTTTTGTCATTTTTATCACAATTCTCTAGCAGATCCAAATAATGTGCCACCTTATGCTGAAGTGAATAATATTTCACGATATACTGTTTTGTCAGACATACTTTTAACTAGATACGATCCAATATTGATTATTTTCAATAAGCATGATTAGCCTAAAATATCCCAATAATATGTATATATATATAAAATTAATTTTGGTTAGATAATATTTTTGCAAAATATTTCTGAAAAATATGTAATTTATTAATTATCATAAAAGAATTGCTCTTCACATATTTTAAGAAGATACAGTCATATCTCACCTTAAGTTGCCAATTTATTTCAAGATTCATGACTTAAATCAAATAAACTCTTTAAAAAAAATGATCTAGACCTCCTATAAAAATCCTGTAATATTGCTAATAACATTTTTAAGCTTCTAAATAATTTTATAAATCATTTTGCATATTTTATTCATTTTTATGTGATTTTCTTTCTTTTTTTTTTATTGATTTTTAGATGAATTATAAAGTTTATACAAGTTTTTAATATATTTGCTGACTGACATACATAAAGTTGCATAAATTAACATTAAGGCTGGGTTTCACAGGCATAAATTGCAGCATCAATATGCTGACGTAAATGTATTATGCACAGAAGTTAAAGTATACCGGTGTTCAAACCAAAAGCATATGAAATAACATAAATAAATGACATCGTTAAGTTATTGGCTAATTACTGCAATGTCATTTGAAGTTAGCTAATTCAATATGGATAGCAAAACTCAAAAAATGCTTTATTTATCAATGATTTCATTCTACAATTACTGAACATCATGGTTTTGCAATCACAAAATTAAAAATTTAAAAGAATTGTGTGAATGCATGTCATATATCATTTCAGAGAACAACAAACTTTCAATAACCATCTCGTACCCCGAATGGATGAATAGTCAACATACTCTTATATGCAGCATAAACAGTTAAACAAAAGTCAACCTTGGAGTAAAAATGCAGTGTCTAAACATATAGCAGAAATGAGACCATCAACATCGACATACCTACACTGGTATATCGATGTTGAAAATCTCACTTCTGCTATATGCTTCTGATTTTGTTATATGATTTCAGTTAACATCATTTCAGTTAAAGTCACAATTTTTAGGAATCTAACTCTGATCTTAGACATGTGATGTAAATACACTTCTACATCACATTCTATGCCTATGAGATCCAGCCTTTACAAAACTTTCATTTTTTCCTATTATTATTAACAAAAAAAACCTGATGTAAATCAAAATGATTTAAACCAAAGTATGAGTGTATTCTTTGTAATATTTACCTGATATCAATCATTTTCTATAAGCTTGGTTCTTTAAATAATGTAATAATCTGATGACATAATTGCACTTTATGATTTGATTTTTATGCCAATCAGGTAATATATACAGGAATTATCATTATAATTAAATTACAGACAATTGAACAATCCTAATATATACTCTATTTCTATTAGAATGGAAAGAATCAAAACTAAACTCACAATTGAGATCATACTTGATACCACTGATAGTTATTGTAACTATTTAGATTTAAAACAAGTATTAAATCTTTTATAAAAAACATTTACAAAATTAATATACTCAGAGGCCCTCTAGCAGTCAAAAGATTTTATTCAGAAACGTTTTCAACACTCTCGCCGTCTTCCTCAGCTACATAAGAGTAGAAAACCGGTTTTCTACTCTTATGTAGCTGAGGAAGACGGCGAGAGTGTTGAAAACGTTTCTGAATAAAATCTTTTGACTGCTAGAGGGCCTCTGAGTATATTAATTTTGTAAATGTTTTTTATAAAAGATTTAATACTTGTTTTAAATCTAAATAGTTACAATAACTATCAGTGGTATCAAGTATGATCTCAATTGTGAGTTTAGTTTTGATTCTTTCCATTCTAATAGAAATAGAGTATATATTAGGATTGTTCAATTGTCTGTAATTTAATTATAATGATAATTCCTGTATATATTACCTGATTGGCATAAAAATCAAATCATAAAGTGCAATTATGTCATCAGATTATTACATTATTTAAAGAACCAAGCTTATAGAAAATGATTGATATCAGGTAAATATTACAAAGAATACACTCATACTTTGGTTTAAATCATTTTGATTTACATCAGGTTTTTTTTGTTAATAATAATAGGAAAAAATGAAAGTTTTGTAAAGGCTGGATCTCATAGGCATAGAATGTGATGTAGAAGTGTATTTACATCACATGTCTAAGATCAGAGTTAGATTCCTAAAAATTGTGACTTTAACTGAAATGATGTTAACTGAAATCATATAACAAAATCAGAAGCATATAGCAGAAGTGAGATTTTCAACATCGATATACCAGTGTAGGTATGTCGATGTTGATGGTCTCATTTCTGCTATATGTTTAGACACTGCATTTTTACTCCAAGGTTGACTTTTGTTTAACTGTTTATGCTGCATATAAGAGTATGTTGACTATTCATCCATTCGGGGTACGAGATGGTTATTGAAAGTTTGTTGTTCTCTGAAATGATATATGACATGCATTCACACAATTCTTTTAAATTTTTAATTTTGTGATTGCAAAACCATGATGTTCAGTAATTGTAGAATGAAATCATTGATAAATAAAGCATTTTTTGAGTTTTGCTATCCATATTGAATTAGCTAACTTCAAATGACATTGCAGTAATTAGCCAATAACTTAACGATGTCATTTATTTATGTTATTTCATATGCTTTTGGTTTGAACACCGGTATACTTTAACTTCTGTGCATAATACATTTACGTCAGCATATTGATGCTGCAATTTATGCCTGTGAAACCCAGCCTTAATGTTAATTTATGCAACTTTATGTATGTCAGTCAGCAAATATATTAAAAACTTGTATAAACTTTATAATTCATCTAAAAATCAATAAAAAAAAAAGAAAGAAAATCACATAAAAATGAATAAAATATGCAAAATGATTTATAAAATTATTTAGAAGCTTAAAAATGTTATTAGCAATATTACAGGATTTTTATAGGAGGTCTAGATCATTTTTTTTAAAGAGTTTATTTGATTTAAGTCATGAATCTTGAAATAAATTGGCAACTTAAGGTGAGATATGACTGTATCTTCTTAAAATATGTGAAGAGCAATTCTTTTATGATAATTAATAAATTACATATTTTTCAGAAATATTTTGCAAAAATATTATCTAACCAAAATTAATTTTATATATATATACATATTATTGGGATATTTTAGGCTAATCATGCTTATTGAAAATAATCAATATTGGATCGTATCTAGTTAAAAGTATGTCTGACAAAACAGTATATCGTGAAATATTATTCACTTCAGCATAAGGTGGCACATTATTTGGATCTGCTAGAGAATTGTGATAAAAATGACAAAAATAAATTTATTATTATGAAGTAAAAATAGTCAAAATATATAATGTTTATGCAAGATATTGTTCTAAAATATAAAAATAATTTTCCTTCTTCTTAATATGTTCATAATATTCAACCTATATCAATTATTTTCAATAGTCTTGATTCTTCTATGGGCCTTAATAACATATATGAATTTTATCTAAATAGAATAATAATTACATGCATTATCATGCTGGATTTAGATAACCTGACAGATGGACAAAATTAAGTCATACATCCTTTTATTCTACTTAGGAATAGAAATGGTCAAAATGTAAATACAACATGTAAAAATAGTTTGAAAAATGAAGTTTAAAATTTCATATAATTTATTTAATGCTTAATTATTTTTTTATTGTAAATAATTATTTAATTTTACATTTGTATGTTTATTCAACAGATACAGTGATCCTTGTTTAAGATCAGGGTTAGATTCCTGAAAATTGTGACTTTAACTGAAATGATGTTAACTGAAATCAAAATCTTCATTGACCTAGTATTATAAGTCAGGATTATGTTCCTATATTCTGATATTAGAAAGAGATAATATTTGATAATTTTTCTTGTCTAAACATTACTATATTGCTCACTAATGGAATGAAATGAAAGGAAAGCAGAATTTAATTGTAAATTTTAATTATAAAATTTTGCAAAGCAATTATATATCATGCTTTACAGGTAAATAAAATTATTTTTTGATAAAAAATAACTTAGGATTCACAGGTGTTATGTCCATAATTTTAACACCAGTTCTCACTCATTCACTAATCATTAAATTGATGTGATATTCTAGGCTTTATCACAGATAACCAATATTAGTGGAGATCTTCTGAACTGAACACGATGAAGATCAATGATCCTAGCATGGATCCCTCATATAAATTTTCCAAGGGATTGGTTCCTAATTTAATTCCAGATCCTATAATTAGAAATCTGAAGTATTTTCACCTGGCCAATCTGGCCAAATATCCTATGTGCAGTATCGTTTAATTAAAATATATTGTTCATAGAAATATTATATGCAGGCCATCCTTGACTTATATAAGTGGATCATTCTGTAAAATAATATGTAAATCAAAACATATGTACTGGAGCATATCCTATACAATATTAAAATAATACCTTATACTGTGTCGCAAAAATTAATATTAAAAATAGTTATATTATTAATATAGCTATTTTTAATATTAGTTTTTTTAATAAACACATAAATCTTATATTAAACCAGTCACTTACCATCTTGGAGAATCCAGATTTAATTTCAAATCCAATACCTTCAATTTTTCAAGGGAAATCTGGGTCCATGCTTGATCATTAATTAAAACTAACCTAATAAATCCATAAAACACAAGTACACATGATAAATGATGAAGTTAAGAGGAAAATGTTTGTGTGTTTGCATCATTGCTTTATCTACCACAATCAGTGCCTTTCAAAGAAAATGCAAGGCCCAGGACAACTAATATTTTTGAGGCCCTTCAAAATTTAAAATAAAACTATGAAGAAGAAAATAAAAACAATGGTATTTATATTTATTCAATTATAACATTTATTTATTTCACAGTAGCTTGTTTGCTTTTAAAATGAGAAAATTGACAAATATACAGTTAATTCTGTTTTTACATGATAGATACTTCCTGAAGAATGCATGTAAAAAATTTGTGTAAAAAAATGTACTGTAACTATAGGAAAATAGAAGATTGGTTTCAGATCTAAAAAATCACTAAAAATAATACAATAAAACATATGAAAAATCATGTTAGAATTTTATTATTTTTATGTAGTTACACTTTTTATTTCATAAAAATTGCACTTGTATATAAAAATCTATTATATAAAGTAAATTATTTGAAAAGAAAAATAAGGTACAATTTTATATTAGGGCCATATGAATGAAAATAATATCAATTGAAAAATGACTATGAGTAGAGAGAACTTTCCAAAAACTTTTTTTTTTTACCTTTTTGGAAAGTTCTATCTTTTGCAGGCTTTGAAAAAATGAACAATGAAATTATATTTCTCTACATACAGTATATAAACCAGTATGTGCCACAATTTTGAAATCTGAGATGATGTAGTTTTTGGAATAATCTATCAAAACAAAATTGCCATTTGTATTAAAATATCAATTTGGGAGGCTTATCTTTAGTTTTTTAATCTATAATTTTTTACAAAATATGAAATTAAAGTATTGAAATTGAAGATTTCCTGCCACCTGATGATTAAAAGTGCAAACTGGCAATTCCGTTGTGTTGAAGATTTATTCCAAAAAAATATACATTAGAGAATTAAAGATTTGCCACCCACCAATTGATGATTAAAATATGAATCAACAATTCTGTTGTGTGAAAGATTCATTCCAAAACTATACTGGCTTTCAAGACAGGTTTTCATAATGATATTGTGCACCAATTTAGGTACTGCATGTCGAGAAACACTAATTTTATCGAAGTCTGCACCAGACAGAAGTGTAGTCTTTTGGAAAATATTTTCTATTCATCGTCATCTTTCAATCAGGGCTATTTTCGTTCATATGGTGCTAATGTAAAATAATACAAAAAATAACATGTTACTTATTCGTAAACACAAAAATTATGCAAAATAATATGAATTACACTTAATAAGATTTATGGAGGTGAATAATGTGTAGCAAGCACTGCATTCACTGTAATATGAAAAAATTTTTCTTCTTAGAATTTGGGTTGATCGTGTTAAATCAAAACAAATTGTGTAAAAAGAGAATGAAATTTTTATTTTAATTCATGTTAAATCAAAATTGTATAAAAAAAAATTTGCATAAAAACAGATCTAGGTGTACAGTGGTAAAAAATCCTTGAAATTGTGAGACCTGGGCAGCTGCCTCTCTTGCCCCTCTCTGATATGCACTGACCAGAATTGACACATTTTTGTTTTTAATCAGGGATCTTTATATAAATATAGATTTATGTAATGATCTATGTTGGATCTATTTAAGTTAGGGACTGCCTGACTTAAGTAGTAGCCTAACTTCAACTCAAGGTAGCCTAACTTCAGTACTTAAGTCAGACTACCTTGTTTTTAAAATTACTATTGAGTTCTACCTCATTCTCTTACTATTATAAAGGAAAATGTAACAAAATAGGGCTTTATTCTGTTTTGTTCCTTAAAATCTTTAATTTTTTTAATTAATTAATTTAATTTTGCTTGTGATATAATAGTGAAACAACACTAATTGAGATTACATTAAATGAAGACTTACTATATTATTCATCATTATTATACATTCATTTTTTATCACAAATATACATTATACTACATTTGATAATGGAACAAAAATGACCCCACTGGTTGTTAATGTTTTTTTCGTAGGACAAGAGTTAGTTGATTTTCTTATTTGATAAAAAATTATAGATTTAGGTAAAACATTTTAATATTAATGTAGAATATTTAAATTGTTAGTAGTTTTTAATTTAAACATTGAATTTTTTTTATTTTTTTAATATAATTTAAATTATAAATTGTTTTATAAAAAAATGGTATTCTATTTATCCATTTGAGATCAATTCAAAAAGCTATACAAGTAGCATTATTCTTATCAGATTCACAAGGAGAGGTCACGAGGGCCAGAAAACGGATTGGAACGAAACTTGTTTCTGTAATAGCTCTTGATTAGTAGTAAAACACAATAAAAGATTAGAGGCCAACGCTTAGCCATTATCGAGAAAATGACCCCCGAAAAAAGAAGCAACGATAATATACAAGTTAGTTATAACAATTGACAACTGCAGGCATGGCACCTTGGTTAAGCGGTAGACTGCTATGTGGACGGCCCGGGTTCTATTCCCGTTAGTGGCTTTTTTTTTTATTTTTTTTTCTATTTGCTTAAATATGAATAAAAATAAAGGTTAAAAATTGCATTATTTAAATGTATTCCATCACTGATGAATGCACGAACTTAAAATTTGAACAAAATGCAACCATCCAGTAAAACAATGATTATCATCACACTCCTATGTAATAATTAACAGTGAAATATTAGCAAGAAATAAGAAGCCACTGAT
>WUQG02018376.1:0-11536 GCA_011317285.2 Androctonus mauritanicus | reverse complement strand
CCTGTAAAAACTTGCTAATAGTGCTGTTTTTGACTTGTTGTGTTTGAACATTAAGTAAAGCAAGTGATATTTAATTAGCCATCATTAAATCAAGTATGAACTGTTATGTTTTACTGTGAGATATTACTATAATATATATTAATATTAAAAATTGTTATAAAACACACAGTTATGAAATATTAACATTGAAACTTTAGTGATCTATAGCACTAATTATAAACAATAAAAAAATTAAAAATAAAAGATAATTTCTAGAATGGGTACTCCTCTTCATACCAATTTGAACAGTCAATACAAATCTTTGTAAAATGCATAATTATGTGCACTACACTAATTGATGGCTTTAGAAACTTGAGATATTAATAACTGAATATTAATTTTAAAAAATTTCAAGAGTAAATTTATTCAATTTAATATTTGTATCTCATTGAATAATCTTTTTAATTTAATAAACTGAAAATTTGATGATAATTCTATACTAAATAATAAAAAGATTTAAATTAGTTAAAATTATTTAGTGCTATTAAAGAATGAATTATTGCAAAACACTTGTGTCCAAATGAAAGGATACGAGTATCTTTAATTATCAGATCTCTGATATTTGTATGTTTTGTCATTTGATGAAATACATAAACAATTTGTAATACTATTTCATCATCCTCTTGCTTTGCTAAAAAAATAATAAAAATTTTCATTAGCAAAAGTTAAATATATAATCATATTAATATTAGATTATGAATATTTAATTTATAAAATTAAATACTCATAATCTAATATTATGAATATTTTATTTTATAAATTACCATTTAGAAGATCAATTATAGATTTTAAAATTCCAGAATTGACTAGGAGACGAGCACAAGCTTCATCTGTAACCACAGTACCTATCAAGATTACTACTTCTAGAACCATGTCATCTTCACAACTTCCTATAAAAAAATTATATTTTCACTCTTATAATATATAATTAAAAGTAATTATATGATTAAATAATAACAGATCTTTTATATATATATATATTTTTTTTCAAAATTTGCAAATTGATATAGTCTGTACACTAAAAGTTTCCTCTTGAAAAACTGTCATGTGATGTCATAGCATTTAAACCAATCACAATGAAAAGAAAAATCACTCTTAATTCTTCCTATTAATCAATGACATTTAGTGGCAGTTTAATAGCAAATCAGTCACTTTTTAAATATTTATAATGTGCAGGTAGTCCTCAAGCTACAACTATTCATACTTATGACAGTGATGTAATCAGTAAATTCTCTGATTGGTCAATGCAATTCCATAGATACAAGCCTCTAACCTAATGGTCTGATATATGGAAAGCATCAGACCATTAATTAGGAGATTAAGTTTTCCTTTTTATGCTTTATATGATTTGATTTTACTTTACTTTTAAATAAATAGTTTGCTTTTGTAATTTGTTCAATTCTCTCTGGATATGGGTAAGATATATCATTCTGTGCCTTCAGAACATGCTATGAATATCATTCTCTCTGTATATCAATTTGGAAAAACACCCTAATGAGATAAGACTTCAAGGTCTTTATTTTTCATTTCAGTGTTAACTGATTAAAATTTTGTTATGGACTGTCACAACTCCATGAATTAGTATTTGGGAATCATTGCACTATTAGTAAAAGAAAAAAAACATGAAATAATAAAATAAATATAAGAATAAAATCTATGCTTATATGAATATTGTTTTATGCTGAAGATTCTTAATCAGATAAAAATGGCTGTTTTAGAAAAATATAAATCAAGAAGTAAAACAATTTATTCTAAACTATATGGTGCAACAGCCCAATGAAAAAATAGATTAAACTATAAATTAAAAAGGAACTAATAAGAAGATTGCAAATTCTACCTCACTAGGTATTTGATTTCTATCTGAAATCATGATACAGTTAAAGATGAACTATATTTAGAAAGCAGAAAGAAAAAGTTTAGGTGCCAAATTCAATCATGTAAATGGAACATCAAATAGGGCAAAGCAATAACAACGTTTTCAACAATTTTCAATTATTAAAAAATTGTTGAAAAGCATTCCGCTTTTTTTGGTCTAAAATAAATTTATTTAGTCTTTAGGTCCATTATACATTATTGTTTCAAAAATAAAAGTATTCAATTAAAAAAAGTAAACAAGATTAATCTTTTAATAGCATAACTTCTTAAAATGCTTTTATTAAGACTTGTTCTTGTTTTTATTATGATATTTTCTTGGATTCTAACTACAGATTTATCATGGATTGTGAAGCTCCAATTTATGAGTGTCCCATTTATACAGAGAAAGTATAAATTTTACTAAAATTTCAATTTATGAACCATTACCTTGTTTTATGAGAAATATCTAATGAGAAAAAATATCAAAGTCAAATACTACATATCTTGCAAATGAAAAAATATATAAAGTATACATTTTTACATATTTTTGATATATTAGACACACTGCATGAATATATTACACATAGAAAAATTCCAAATATAAAAAATGTTTATTAAATATTTAAAATTAAGTTGTCAATTTCTTATAAATTTGAGATACATGCTAACAATTTCAATATAAAATATAATTTATTTTTAAACTAAAATCAGAATATTGACATGCCAACATGCAAACATCTAAACAGCAATGTCAACTTTTTGATATTATAAAATGGCATACTTTCATTAAATTTATATTATGATTTCTTTATTTTGTACATGATGCAACATTAAAGAATAATCATTTTATAATTTGATGATGTTTGTAATGGCATTATTATTTTCTCATAAAGAATGCTATATGAAATTGCTGAACAATGGCAAGTATTGATTTTTTTCTGGGATTATTTTTTGTTTCTAGTCTGTAAACTTCTTTCAAATAGAAATTAGTAAATGGTAGGACTATTCCAGAGCATATTCCTGATCACTCACACAGTGATTTAGCCAACAGGTAAGGGATAGTGTCCTTGACTGCTTCTTATGGAATGATAATGAGATGATGGGGAAGAATTCCCCCATCATCTCATTTGTATTCTATAAGAAGCAATGATACTCATTTTTTTTATTAATGAATCAATTCTAATTCTTCTGACAATATTTTTCTTTTTACCCCCATGACTTCTTATACTTTTCTCACTTTGCCCTTCATTCTTCAAGAGATTAAACTACCAAGTATCTCTCTAGTTCTTTCATTAAACTAAAAGTGAAGTTGGGGATCAACAGGTTAGGCCCAAATCTTATTTTAAAATGTGGCAGTATGAAAATTAAAAATAATCTGAAAATATATGATATAACCCAGAATTAAAATTAGATCCTTCAGTGGTAAAGGATAATCTATGTGATCTATATAGAGTTTTATAAAAAAAAAAAAAAAAATCCATGATGGCAGCCAACCTATTTATTAGGGATATTTTCTAAAACAAAACTGTTTTCTTGGATTGTATTATGATTATTTAAATAATTGATATTAATTATTTTGTCGTTATTTTTGTAATCATATTAATTCCAGCATATTGAAATAGCATTTTTTTTATTCAGAAATGCATTATAATTTTTTTAATTTAAAATTAATAATAATTTTTCCTGATTTACAAGAATCCAATTTATAAGTTTTTTTGAGAATACTTTATGCTCATAAATCAGAATAAAAGTATATTATTTAAATATAAGAAAATGTATTTATCACTGTAAATTAATCTTCATCTTGCATATATTAAAATGATTACTTATAATCAAAATTTATTCAAAATTTAATACATTACAGAATATAAATTTCTAAAAGAGATGAAATTCAATTATAAAACACAAACAAAAACTTATTATTAATAATTCATTTCCAGTCATCAGCAAGAAATTAATAGTCAGTAGTCTGCTACTTTCCATTTCATCTTAAATGATGGATATGATTATATAATTATTTCATGAATAATCAGATAATTTCATAAATTAAAATCTTATACCAAATAAAATATATTTCTGAAATAATGTTGAATTTATAAACAATCAGGATTATTTAATTTATAAAAAAATATATATATGCTATAATTTCTATCATAAATTTTGATTTTAAATCTTATCTATAAATAAGCAATCTATTTGAAATTTTGTAAAATTTATTACAAAATAGCAAATAGATTGTTTATTTAATTTATATATTTATTATTTCTTACCTGGCATTAATTTATTTTTTAACCAAGGAACTAAATTATATTCTTTTATCAATCTTTCATAATCAAGATCAGGAATGGTGATGTTGCCCAAAACACCTATGCATTCTAAGACAAATTCATCATTAGTACTCTTCTGTATAGCTTCAGCTAGATTACTAACAAAATCCTGTAATGCAAATAAATTTATAAGTATAAATGCTTTGATTAAAAACAAAGGATATTTAACAATTATATATTCCGTAATTAATTACAGAATGCCAAAATCCGAATTCACTAAAAATAGCTATTACCATAGGAAATTTTTCTAAAATGTTTATATATATTAAAGGAATGTTAAAATCATCTGAAATATCGAAGTCATCAGATTTCTAAAGTTTGTACATGGCATAGATATGATAAAGTTGTAAAATTGTAATGTAATGTAAGTTTTAAATGTAAGCTTCATTTCCATAGGATAATTAACTCAAAAGAGAGAAGTTTCTTTGATCATCATAGAGAAAATAACAAAGTTGCATAAAGATTTTCATATTTTTTGCTCCTTATCATTAAATATTCACCATAATATATTCTATCCATCATGCTTCTTGTAAATCAAAATAATTAACTAGATGAGATACTGATTATTTAATTTAGGAGAGTTAAAAATTACATTAATAAACTTGTTTTGACAAGTTAAAGTAAGATTAAGATATAATATGTAACAAAAATATGAAATAAGAATAAGAAAGTCATTCTAAATTTGACAGAAAATAACCTTGTGAATAAAACTGAAGATAAATAAAGATTGGATAACACCAGAAATCTAAAAGAATTATTAAAGAATTTAATGAACAAAGAAAATTCTGAAGAAAATATGTCTAAATACAAACAGTTAAAATGCAAACAGATACAATATGCAGAAAGGCCAAACAGGACTGGCTAGACAGAAAAACAGAGATCTGCCAAGATACATTCAATAGAAACAACTCAAAAATTATATTCAATACACAATTAAAGAACTTACTCATGAATATTATAATAAATCACTTCTACCATTTGTACAATTATTTTGGGATTTTTCTTATGCAAACATCCCAAAATAATTTTTACTGGAAATATAGAACACAGAATATTTGGAATGAACACTACAAAACTGCTTTTAAAGAAGATAAAATCAATAATTTAATCACACAACAACTTCCAATAAATAACTATTTGAAAATCTTATCAAAAGAAATTGTCAATGCCATGAAACAATAACAATGAAATAATATCTCTAGGATAGAAACTATACTAATCTTTCCAGGTGAATTCTGGAAACTGGGTAGAGACACTATTCTTGATTATCTTATTAATCTGTATAATAGAATCTCTGAAACAGATGAAATTCCTAAATACTGTACTATTGGAAAGATTATCCCATCTAAAAAAAGGTAATAAAAGAAACTAGTAAAATTATAGACCTATAAACTTACTAAGCCATGCATGTAAAATTTTTATACAAATCCTACAAAACAGAATAACTAAATTATATAATTTGAACTTCAAGACAGTCAATCAAGATTTAGAAACCACTCTATAATTAATAAAATTTTCATCTTACAACAGATTTGTAAAAAACTATAGGAAAAACAAAAAGCAATTTACTGTAGTACTGTAGTGATTTTAAACAAGCCTTCAATTCTGCCAAACTTGCTGATTACACAATTAAAAATAGAGAATTAAGTGCCCAGATACTTAATTTTCTAATTTACTATTACTAGAAAATCAAAGCAGTAATCAATAAAGATCATATTTTGACTGACAAAATATCCATTGAAACAGGAATAATGCAGAGCTATTCTATTTTCCATATCTTTTCAATTATTTATAGAAGAATTCATAAAAGCTGCCATAGAAAATGAAAAAGGAATAAACATTCCTGGCTTTAGCATAAATCTCATAATGTATGCTAACAACATAGCCATTATAGCAGACACAAAAGAAATGCTTGAAAATCTCTTAATAAAATCTAACTTCAAGATCATACAGTACAACATGACTATCAATCTAAATGAAAAAAATGAAAATACCCAATGATAAAGAATAACTAAAATTAAATTAAAATCGTAAAATTAAACAAGTAATTAAATTCGACTATTTAGGAACAATCTTTACAAAAGATTTCAACTCATTAGACCAAATAAAATATTAAATTGCTGTTGGATGGTCTACAATAGGTAGACTTCATAAAATTTGAAATAGTAGCAAAATCTCAAAGAAATTTAAATTTAAACTCTATAACTCAATCATTATATCATCTAAGGATTAAAGATCTGGATCATCAAGAAAAAAGAAGAAAATAAATTTTTAGCTTTTGAAATGAAATTCCTCAGAAAGATCAACAAAACTAACTGGACTGAAAATAAAACAAATAACTAAGTCAGATCCGATCTCAATCACTATGAAACAGTTACAGAAAAAAATAAGAAAAAAGTAATTCCAATGATTTGGTTATGTTGGAAGAATATACCCCAATAAGTTACCTCATACTGTTCTAAATGAACAATATCAAGAATAGTCAAAAGATCAATAGATCACATACCAAATGGCTACAAGCAATTAGGAATAAAACAACCTTCAGAATCTAACCTTTATCATGCAGCAGAAGATAAAAAAATCTGGTGAATCTACACTCATGGAGACTCAACTCCTCATTGACAGAATATTATTGAATAAGTGATGTACCAAAACTTCTCAGACTCCAAGTTTAATAAATTATTCTGGTGGAATGGAAGAAAGTAAAAAAAGAGAGCATGATATCATCATAAGTTGGCAACCTACTGAGTACAATATATCAACTGATCCCAACATTGAGAAGAAGGGGAATAGAATAGGTTAGTTAGACATGAGCTTTTAACAAATATAGATGCCATATCTGTGAAAGTTTATTTTACAAACAAATCTTACCAAAAAAAATGTGTTGAAGTTTTTCAAGTTCACTTTCCTGATAGTGTAGAACTTTCAAAAATTAGTGTGTATAATCTCATCAAACATTTTCATGAAAATGAAGTAATTAACAACAGGAAATGAAGTAGAAGTCCCAAAACATTGACATCTCCTATATATTTCTTTAAAATGAGTTAAAATATATTTATTTAAAATAAGTCAAATATCTAAAATGTTCAAAATTTAAAAAAAAGTCAGTACATAAATCAAATATTTTTGCAATCTGAGTTTGAGAACTTTTGTTACATGCTGTATTAGATAATGCTTAACATATTGCTGCCCAACTGGAATACAATAGAGTCAAATTTAAGCCATTGCAATGAACTAGTGTTTTATGATGTTTTTTGACCTATTTGTTTTGTAAACAAACAGATAAAAAAAACAAAAAAGTGAGTTTATAAATTAGTCTATTTTTTTGGTTGAAGAAAAATTTTTGATTTTAATTTTTAAAAATCAAGTGGATTTATTTCATATAACAGAACAGAAATGAACTTGTACTATATTTCATAAATTTGTAATTAATTATAAAAAAAAAAAAAAGATGTTGGCAATTACTTTATACTATAAGAGTGAAAAGTGAAAAATTCTAGAATATATAAAAATTTTTAAATATTTTATTATAAGTAATAATTTTTTAATTGGAATGTAATAAATCCTATATAATAAATTATTATTCGTAAAAATACATATTAAATGAAATCTTATAAAAATTTTAGAATTTCAGAAATTTCAGAATTTTACAATAGCATTGTATATATTAAATATATTATATAATATGATTAGTACTGTATATATCTTGAAATGTTTCGAATAGAAGAACTGACTTTATATGTTTGTAATAATGTTAAAGAAAGCTTTTTTTTAATTCATTAATTATTTAAGATTCACACTAGAAACATCTAATTAATGCCAAATATTTTACTTTCTATATTATACAAATAATAAAAATTTACTTACTAAAAAGAGAGCTTTTGTTGGTCCATCATGTTGAGAAATATTTCTGATCATTTTCATCACCAAAGGATCTTGAAAATGAAATGCTCGTTTCATTAAAAGCTTGAGTCCATTTCCTTCACATATCAATTGTGCATTTCTCTTATTAGCAGCCAAATTGATACATAAAGCTATTAATTCCAGAAGTATTCTTTCTTCTGGTGACTCTAATATATATTTCATTACCTACAAAGAATAAAAATGAAAATATATTTTATATTCTGCAAATGAAGATTACTTTATTAAATACAGTATTTAATTTCACTAATGAAAAAACTGTTTTAATTAATTTATTATTATTATATTAAAATAATTTCAAAATAGCTATATTTATAGTAAGTCTCATATTTATGTGATTTCAGAGATATATGGATCTTTTTCATTGCAAATCCTTTTATTTGTATAGAATTTCTATAAAATATAAATGAAAATGCATTAAATAATTTATTGTCTTTGAAAAAGTAACACTTATGGCCTTAAAAATTTTCATTGTTAAATTCATATAATATACTCATAAATTTTATCTAGCCATTTTTTTTATAAATATGTATATTTGTATATGTATGTTTAATTTAAGCATTGTTGGGCTTACATGGTTTTTATACTTAAGTAGCTTCCAAACAAAAATAACTATATTTTTTTAACTTACTTATATCTTATTTATTCTTATTTCAATTTAGATTCTAAAGAATAATTATATGAAGCACGTGAGACCAATGGACGAAATTGACAGGCATTAGGCCTTGCTGCAGTGAATAACACATTGCAGGTAGGACAGGTGATAAGGCTTTATGACACAGAGACTACAGTTTAAATAAGCCAATAACTTCCTTTATTTAAAAGAGAGATTTCTTTTTACAAAGTATAACCCAACAATTTTAACAGAGAGAATATCTCTAATGTTAAGAATAATCCAAAAAAGATGTTTACTGTTTTGGCTCACTTGCACTGCCAATTTTACTATGGAGTGGTTGAAGAAAATGTTCATTGAAGCAGAATGATCATAGGAACAATAGATGATGTGGTAGGCTATTTCCTTGATGGCAGTGATACTGTTGGATCTGATGGTGTTTTAGATGATCACTGATCAATGAATGAACGAACGAATGAACGAACCATGCAGATCCCACATGAGAGTTCTTACATATGAGCCCTGGTAATACTGACCTTTGCTTTCACCCTTCCCGGGAAAAGGCAGGATGTTTATCTTTTACTATTTTAGATGTTATCTTCTCATTAATTTTACCCAATATCTGCATGTGTTATTTCATTATGACTTATTTTTATAGGGGACAAGAGTCTACGGGTTTGATGATATGATTATATGATATATTATTGTATTTCTTTTATCAGTATGTCTCTCTCTCCCCTCTAAATTCCTTTCTCCATCTCTCTCTTTTTTTCTCTTTTTTTTTTTTTGAACAAAAAACTGGAGATTTAGAGGTGAGGAAAGACACATCACATCCAACCTGAATTCCTATCCCTCACATTTTTTAAGGAACAAAAGAAATGGATAAGCACTGTGATTAAAAAAAATTATTTTGTTATTCCTCTGGCATTTAACTTACAATAAAATGTGAGGATGCATTTCATTGCTAAGTGTGATTTCATCAGCCAAGCAATAATTCAATATAGACCAAGGATTACAGAAATTAATATTAGCATAAATTGAAATTAATAAATAATAATAATTAATTTTTACAATAATTGCATGCATGTAGCTTTATTTACAATAATAATGGAAATAAAATAGTTATAACAAACATGTTTTGGATACATCATTATTTTTAGATTACGATGAAAATAAATGAAAAATAAAAAACTAAACAATTAAAAAATAATTATTAACCATAGAGAAACAATTAATAATAAAAAATTCATTTACAAATTAGCCTAGACAAATATGAGATGTGCAATATTCAGTCATTATTATCAGATTGACTTGAGAATGTAATGTATGGGGAAGTAAGAGAGGATAATGTTACATGTGCATTCCATATGTTTTTATCATAGTGGATTATATAATGTTATAAAAAATGAATTTAAAATCTGTTGTTAATTAAGGTTTTGATAAGAAATTATGCCCAATTTTGCTAATATTTAAACTTAAATTTTTATTTACAGTGTTTCCAGTTCTTATAATAATTTCAAAATTGAATTTTCTTTTAAATATTTTCCTGGGTTGGGACAATTTTCATTTTAATATTAATATTTATAATTTAATTATTAATCAACAGATGGAGACATATTGAGTAAAATATTAAGTTTAATCATTAATTTTAGTTTATTCTAAATTAATTTGTACTATTAGGGATTTTGGTTAATATTAGGTTATTGTCTATATAATAAAATTTTTGAAATTTCAGAGGAATTTCATTTTGCATTTTTGGATCCAATTACTTAATTGCTTGTTAATTGCTTATTTTTAAAAATAATGAATAATATCACTATAATCAATTATATAGTAAAATACATAAGATAAAATTTTTATTTTTAACAAGAAAACAGAATAATTTTGTAGGTATTTTGAGCAAATTAATTGATTCATCAATGGATTGGTGAATCAGTTAGTCTATTCAGAGAATGGCTGAAAAATTGAGTGTCTCACAAAAACATTATTGAAAATAAAGAAATTTTTCCTGTTTAAGAACTGTTTTGTTTGAATATTTTCTCTATATAAAATAATGCTTATATTATATTTCTGATTGTGATCAAATGAAAAAATTATTTTGATGTATTTATCTACAATTTATTGAGAAATGTTATGTCATATTTTACAATTCTGTTTTCCACAAAATTTTGTTTTTATATAATAACTCCTTAATTTTTCTATAGCAATTTAATTCCATATAAAATAAAAGTATAGTTCTCATCATCAGTTATATCTTTAATATAGTTTAATATTTTTAAATTAATTTGTTTTTATTACTTTTATTTATTTATTAGGTATTTCTTGTAAATTAATATTATTTTGTATTTTACAGTTATCCAATTGTATTAAATGATACATATACATTCAGTTGGGCTTTCCAGAAACAGAATTCTGAAGAAAATAAAACAAAAGGATATTATAATTCAAACAGTAAAAACATAGCAAAAATATATGAGATAACTGTAACAAATACAGTAGATGGTGGAGCATCTGAATGTTTACCATGTCCTGAAGGAACTGAAGCTGAGGGGTAAAATTTTCTATTTTTTCCCAAATAGTTTTACTTAAATTAAAATTAAATAAATTACCGTATATACTCGAATATAAGCCGATCCGTGTATAAGCCGACCCCCCGACTTCGGAGGTTAAAAATCGGTAAAAATGCGTAACCCTGTATAAGCCTACCCCCCCGACTTCAGCACTTAAAATTCGATCTTTGATTTTTAGTTACCGATATATTAATGCCATTTGCCAAAATAAA
>WUQG02018365.1:0-11536 GCA_011317285.2 Androctonus mauritanicus | reverse complement strand
GATGTTGGCATAAAATCTTTTCTTGGAATTGATCGAATCCATCGTTGTTTTAAAATTTCGTCTTTTGGAAAGGAAAACAAAACAGCAACTTTTGGTTCTCCATCGTAATTTCCACGACAATTCGTAACACAGCATCGTGATGGCATGATGTTCAAACAAAAATTTACAATTAAAAAGATTTCTCACTTATTCTTCAGAATATTCCGAAAATAGATGTTACAAACTAACGTAAAAGTATATCGCTACGCAATAACAAACGAAAAACTATGTAAATTATAACAAACGAAACATTAAGCCACTTAAAACTCTCATCTATACAAAATGGCGACTTCGTCATCACAAACGGACGCCACGGTCCGCTTATGATGACGTAGGCAGCTTTACCGATTTTAGTGAAAAGGCCTTCTCTATCTAGGTGGTGTTTGTTCGGTGACTAGACGGAGTCAAGTGGATAAAAGCTGCTTATCCCGAAATTGGGTTCCCGGTCTTCCGAGCGGCGGGAGGGATTGGGGTAAACCTCTCCGAAGAGGACTTACCTTGACGTGGTGGAGAGGCTTATTCTTCCGAGACAATAATCCTATCAGCTGTCTGATGATAGGGCTATTGTGTCGTAAAGAAAGAAACTAAGCAGTCCTCTGACGATACACCTGTTCGTTTATGTCGATAATTACCCCATTGCATTAATTTATTTACTTTCTTTCCAGAAATGTATAATAAATGGTTGGATGTAATCAAATTATATTCCAGATAGACCGATTTTATAGTGTTTTTTCTTTCCTTGTTGCATAGGTAATAGAGAATATTCGTTAATCGAAATTTATTTAATTTGCCCGACACTTATATCTTTGAAAGACCCGCGAATTGCTCTGTCCATATTAATTATTTGCTTACTATTGTAAAATTTTGATTATGAAACTCACTTATTGCACAGTATTTATCGTGCAATTTAATGTGTGAATATATAACATACCAGAGTTATTTTAAATCTTCCTTTCAATGCTTCGAAATAAATTATGTAGGTCACTAACTTTTATCGTAAGAAATAATTTAACTGTGCAAAATATTAAATAATTATTGAATTTTATCAGGAGATCAAATAATATTTTATATTTATTTATCCACTCCTTGATTACATAAGAAAAGTTTTATTAAGCCTCCGAATAAGACTGTTAGTAAGTTTTAATACATCTGAAAATGATGAATATGCTGATATATTATTTTATTTTAATATATTTTTCAAAACTTGAACCAGGAAAGAGTTTTCAGTTTTGCTTATTCTGTAATTAATAATGCGCCAAAGATTTCTTGATATTGATTGAAATGGCGGAACATTAAAGTTTAAATAGCCCACATGGATAACCTCTTTAATTTTTCCACTTTTTTATGTGTGAAAATGATGAGCTTCATTTAATTTATAGATTCTAAAATATTGGTTTTTTGATTAATTGGTATTTTTGATATGAATATTTTTAGAATTGAGCAATAGTTTTAATGCTACGCTATTATCTAAGGATGTTTTGGATCTGCCTAATGAAATATATAGCACAGTAGGCATGTTTAAACACGTATTCTTTAGTGCGGCCCCGTTGACCGGCCTAAACATTTTTTTAACAATCATGTATTTTGTATAATTTAATTACACTATTACGATAATTTGTAAACTAGATAATACAAGAAAACTTCATTAATTCGAATAATAAATTTAATTTTATCAATTTTCTTTACTTATAGAAAGTATGTAATGTTTTTTCAAATTTTTTTTCCTATAAAAAGTGGCAAGCACGACGGAGTCGACTGGGGTAAAAGCCATCCAATTAATCCATTTTTTGTATAAAACCACTCACTTTCAGTTCGTGAGTATGTATCGAACTAATAATTTTCCAAATAATTGTTAAATTTTTATAAAATTTTGTAAGAATGTTCCGTAATTAAATATAACTTCTAAAATCATATCTTTTAATTTGTAACAAAATGGCCGACTTTAAAAACTCGGTCGGATGGATGATTGGTAACGTGTTGGCGTGTCACACAGAAGGATTCAGGTTCGCGTCGCAGGCCCGGCAGCTCCTGAAAATTTTTTTGGGATTCTGGGCGCGACCCGGAGATCCGGTCTTTCACCCTCCAACCTCCTTCCACGAGTATGGGTGCAGCCCGCGGTTAAAACTGATCCCTCCCCTTAGTAGTCTCCTTGATTAGAAAGGAGCGTAAAATAAGCACAAAGTCGGCCGAATTGGCCGCATGAAAACTATTTGGATGTCCACTCTGGAGGATTCAGGTTGGAGTCCGAGCCTGTCCTCCACAATTCGGCTGACACTTCCGCAGGGGTGTACAGATTGTGGAAGAATTTGTTTCGCCCCGCCACTTAATATTCTCTTCCAAAATGGAAGTGTTGTCATCTGTTGACAAAAAAGCACAAAAAAAAATCATTTAAAAATTGTTTTTAACTTTAATTTAACTTTATTCATTTAAAAACATTAAACTTCTGAAATATTTTTTTCCAAAAACTTAATAGATTTTTATGAAATTTATCTGGAAAGTAAAATCATTAATCATGGCCTTTAAAACACGGCGGTGTGCACTTAACGAATAACAGTATAAATACGTTTTTAGACTTTTATATGCTTTAGCAAATGAAAAAAGGTTGTGTTTTGCTTTACAGCGGTAATCTGGAATGTAACCGCCGCAATAACCAGGTATGCCTGTATCTTACGCTCTCCATTATAAAATATAGTAAATTGTAATGAAATGATATTGAACATCAAATATTTTGATACCGAACAAAAAAAGGCATACACACAGCTACCAACGAAAATTTTGAGCTACTTTTCGAGTTGTTGAGTATAAAAAATCCTCTTTTAATTATACTTTCAGTGAAACTTGTATGAATTATTGTAATATATCTCTTAATATAGTTAGTATCTCGGTAAAGCAGTTATACGTTTGAACAGTATATCTCTCTTAATTATTATAAATATTGAGACATTTAAAAAAAACAGTATACAGCAACTGTGTATAAATATTTTTCATACAGTACGATAATTGTCATTGGAGATTTTTAGATAAAGTATTTTTGGAAACACGAAAGTTGTTTTACAGTATATCTCAACGAAGTGGTTGCATAATACTGTCGGCCTGTAAAACAGTTTTTAAATCAAAAGATGGAAAATACTTTACATTTCTTTATAACCAGAGAAGTTCGATGCTAAAATGTTGACGACAGCGATGAGAAACACGCCGATTATAGTTAAATTATTGATTAATTCCGCTCTAGGTTGCTGCTTTGTCATGTTGATGTTACATTTGGCATTGAACAGGAGAAGTATTCCAACTACAACCTGTCGATATAAAATTAACTTCGTGTAAGAAAAAAGAAAACTATTATATCTTTAAAAATAAAACAACAAAAAGACAATAACTGATCTTGAATAAGATCAACGACGGATTTCCTTTGTAAGAAAAGGGAAATCCGTCATTGATCCGTCGAAAAGGTATTAAGCAGAACTGGATGAAGTCTTAATATTGAATTTATATTTAAGAAATCAGTTCAAAAATCTATAATTTAATTATTGGCATTATTAAAACCGAACAAAAACAGTTTGTTTTATTGTTCGCCTATACAAATTAAGTAAATTTGGTAATAACACGGACGAATAGGTAATTAATAAATGTATCTACTGAAGTGTAGAAAAACCAGCTCTAATACGTGTACATTTATAACTTCATATTTGAAAAAATTTATTGTATTGAAACAAGATATTAGAACAGTTATTATACCTGCAAAATTATCGAAATGGAAATGCAAACAATGGCGATGTGATACCAAACATCTTTTGGTTCTTGTAATAAATATTTCAACTGAGATGCATTGGACGTTAATAAGGCGATGTCGAGCATTCCTTGAGCTACAGTCTTTTTGGTAGCATATAAATTGACATCCATATACTTAGATGATTTCAGCATTGGTTCCTTTCAAATAAAATAATTCTAAATTAGGAACAATTTAACAATTCATTCATTCATACTTTTTTTTCTCATCAGTACCGACTATAGAAAAAATTTATGAATGAAAAGTTGAAAGTCATGGAAACAATGTACAATAAATCTATCACATTCTCGATAATAATTAAAGATAGCGATTTTTAAAATTAATTAATATGTAAATTAAGCAGTTAATTCAAGTTTTTACTGAAGAAAGACAAGAAAAAAGTATTTCAAGTTACCTCCATTTCAGAAGTTTTGAATAGGGTTTCGTTAGCTGTTGTTTCATTGGATTCAGCCATTCTTGACTTCCTTGGAAATGATCTATCTATCTGACGATCTGTAAATACGATTTATTTTTTGCTCTCTGATCACTCCTCTAGATTCTGTAGCTTCCTAAATTGAAAGAAGAAATGAATCATCCGTTCGTCGTGACAATGGCATAAGCAATATCTACCTAATGATTATAAAACGGAAATAGTGCAATTTCAACGGTAGTCGGTAGATGACGTTTATCCTATAGGTTATATTAGTAATAGGAAAACCCTGATTCTTTTCATAATTTTTGCTACTCTTTATAATTAATTTTGTTTCAAATGAAGAAAATAAAGATGTAACATGCAAATTATCACATCTTCAGAATCTGTATTAATGTTATTTGTACAATCTATGTACAATCTATATTCGCATGTAGCTTCTTCCTCCCTTCTTACTTAAAAGGAGAACTTGTTCTAGCCGTGATCCACCGAATTCGATGAAATTTTCCAGATAGCAGCTGTCCTATTTTGATTCATCTGACAGAATCCTAACTGTAAACATGCCACCGAAGTTTTAATAAATAAATTTAAATGTGGCTTTCATAGAAATCAAGGTGATTGGATAAGAGGTAGGAACCTCTCGAAATCATCAATTACATTACATTGATATGAAAATTAAACCTAATTTTATTTATATAAGCAAACATTAATTGCAATTATATATTTTTTTCAAAATGTTCTGAAAAAAATGTAAAAATATTATACTCGACAAAAGATATCATGCTATGAAAACTGATTTTCTATCTGTTAAATAATTTTACAATAAAAACTATAATAATTCGCAAAAGTGTTTGGATTTTTTTTTAATAAATGAAAAAATATATCTCTCCTGATGTAATTAAATTACTAAAATTTATGACATATCAACAACACTGGTATAATTAGCAAAATGTAATCAGATATAATGATTCCAATACATTGGTAAATATTAAAAACGATTAGAAATTGAATAATTTATATAACGCTCACTTAAAAAATTACGTCGATAGATGGTGCGATATGTCAACTTTCTTCGCCGAGGAAAACTAACTTCCCAGACTGGAAAATTTGGAGTCATAACACATTTATCAAGTTATTAAATTTTCCTGATTGATGAATTATTCGATATTTTTTAACAGCACTTATATATATGTATGTATGTATGTATGTATGTGTATATATATATATATATAAACTAAATAGCCTAATTATTTAAATCAGATAATCAGAAAAAACTATATCGAGTACGACGGCTGTGGCTTCTATCGTTTAAGAAACTCTTCCACATTGTGGAATTCAGGTGAGCTACGCCACAACGATTTGGCATCCGCCTCTTCCTCTTTTTCTCGTTTGATACACATTTAAATTGACGGCCTCTATTTTCTATACTACACATTTAAATTGACGGTTTTTACTATACTCTTTTCTCCTACTTTGCTCAATAAACACTAGTTTTGTTAAGAAAAGAAAAGGGTGTAGTGTCCATTATTCTCCAAGTATCTTCCTTCTATTTCCGGACCTCAGACTGTCAAATCCGCGCATCTAGTCTATAATATCTGCTAATGTTTAGTCGTACAGATAGTTCTTTATGCATATTACAGAAGATATATTCAAATATATTATCAAGTCAATCCATCAAATTTGATAATGACATAATCATTTTGGATTAGAGTTTTGTTTAAAAGAACAGGTTGTATCCAATGATTGAATTATATACCAAAATCGACAAGGAAAATAAAAATTGCTACTCTTTCTGTTGGACACCAGTAAAACGTATGTTATTGACTGTTGAATGGCACATTGATGTGAAAATTAAAACTACTTTTATTATATAAGCAAATATTAATTGTAATTATATATTTTCTCAAAATGTTCTTTAAAAATGTAAAATATTGTACTGGGCAAAAGCTATCATGCGATAAAAAAAAAAACTCGATTTTCTGTCTGTTAAATAATTTTTCAATTAAAAGATATTATAATTGGCAAAAATGTCTGGAATTTTTTAATAAATGAAAAACATATTTCTTTATTAGTGTGATTAAATTAGCAATTGTTGCAAAATTATAAATTAAATTTTCAATATTTCTTAGAAAATTAATGACACGAGGATTTTAAATAAAATGCGCTTAAAAAAATCGATTTTGCAAAAACATTTCCGTAAATTTTATGAAAATATAATGTTAACATTGTTTGCAGATATTATATTATCAAATAAAACTTACAATAATATATGCAATTAATTTTGTTCTATGCCCAAGTGCGTAAAAATTAAAATATCGATATAAAATAATTTTTCATAAAATTTGAAGAAAATTAAAATTTTCTTGAATATTTTTTGTTCATTCTGTTACGCTCGTATAGTTTCTGGAATTCACGAATATCAATCGATAAAAAAAATACCCGCTGTTTGGAAACGGCACACGCGACTATTCATGTATATGAAATATTTGCTAAACTCAAATAATTTGCAATTAATAATTTCTAAATGCACTTCATCACTTCACATTGTCGCAATCGCCATTTTCAGTTCGCCTTGTGACGCGTGTAAACAGACTTTTAAATTTCTTAAATACTTGTACTATACTTCAATACATTATTTATCTGATTTCATTTTTTATTTGAGCCGTTTATTACATTTCAAATAGTGATTAAAACGCTCGCAACCATCTTATTTTTATTTATATTAATAAATTTTCATTCATAAAAAAATGATCGAAATCGTTCAAAAAATAATTATGCAACTATAAAATAAATACTAGAAGAAAAGATATCAAGTAACAGATGAAGAAATGATGTTATTATAACTAGAAATGATGTACGCGCATGTCACAAATTCTGACCAAATTATCATAATATACATGTATAGCAGTGATTCTCAAACTGAGGTCCGCGGTCCTCTAGGGGAACGCGGATCCCAATTTAGAGAACCACTATTCAATATCCTGAATAATTGTCCACTGCAGGAGATTGTGTGTAAAAACCTTTCTCCATCTTTCTTATGATTGAGTTATTTGACTAAGATTTGCCATTTTATGAATAGATAATTGTTTGTCAAAAAATGTTTTGGTAACAGTAGCCTACGTGTTAATTGTAGTTAATTTTAAATAGTCGGCGAGCATTCTAAAAGCTGTAAAGAGACCGTCGCGCAAGAAATCCTAAAAAAGTTTGAGAACCACTGATATATAGTGATCATCATTTACCTACTCTCTATAAGACAATAAAGCAAGTTGTTTGTTATTGTTAATTATAAAGACAGAGAGAATTTTTGAATTATGATATCATCATAATTTTCATATTATACATCTGATTAAAAAGAAATCCGTAAAAAATAAACATTTCTTCTCAGAATGTGTTACAATATAAATAAGAAAGTATATGGTGTAATGTGATAAAAAGTAGAATATAGGCCTAATATAAAATTTGTTATCATATATGATTTGGTAACTATCTACATTGAACTATCATATTTCACAATTCTCAAATTCATGATTATTGCTCTTTTTCTGAATTTGCTCGCTCTTCTTATTCATTTGTATCCTTGACTCATTACAGCTAACAACATCGACCCCTCTGTTAGAAAATAAAGCAAGACGCATGTTTATTTTCACTGCAGGAAAACATTTATAACTGTTGAAATATGATACTATATTTGTTTACATAATTTTTATAGGAAAGCTTCCGAATATATATAATATACGTAAAAATCTACAAAATATTCTAGAAAAATGTTTATTATTTATATTAGAAAAAAGACATTTATCTGAAACATTATATATACATTTGGAAGATTTATTTCTAACAAAATGCAACAAATTTCAAATGAAATTGAGAAGTCAAAATGTTCAGATCTCTTATTCGCATCATAGTATTTTGTAGTTTTTAATTTTTAGTAAAAATTTATAAAATTACTAGTCAGGGTGTCCGACAACGGAATTTCTAGCATAAAATACAATTTGTGTGTTAAACTATTACATCGTCATAATATCAGGCATCCTGACTAATTTATTATAAATGTGATTATGATAATTTATTTATTATTGCATTTAGAAATTTATCTATTGACTCTTTACGTCTAATTTTAACGCTTATTATCACGATGACGCCATTATAATTGTATCAGGATGTCGCATGACGTTGTAATGGCTTCACATTCCGATACATATTTGTGACATAATCATAGTTACGTCATGATGACGTAACGTCGATGCCATTTTTTGGATCCTATCATCAACTCCAGATTTGTTATGTTTATCGGATGAGATTTTGGACGCCGCATGCCATCAGATAATTACTACCACGAATCATAATACTCTAATCAACATTAAACCTTCCTTGAAAATAGTCATTTTCAATATTTTTGACCTAATTCGATCCTCAGCCATTGATGCCAAGTCGCCATATTGAATATTTTGCTTCTTAAGGAATTTTCTACAATATCTATTAACAGCGGAACAACGAGTAATGACTCAAATTCTATTTTCTCACGGTCTCTTGTTTCTTGTTTATATATATATTAATAGTTCCTTGTTTACATGTAATTCTAATTAAGCAATCATATAACTTATAAGAAATATAAACTCGATACAAGCAAATAATAATAATATTTGATGGCCTTGTTATTCAGCATATAATATTCACGCATCTCACACGTTACAACATTTATCTATTTCAAAACACTGTTTAGATAAATTATATTCTAACAATTATATAAAATAATCCCACAGTAATTATAATACATTCTTGCGTGACAAAAACGAAAGACAATAGATGAAATGACTGAGTTTATTAGACACATCGACACAAGAGTGTTACAAAAAAAACTTAGCACAATAATGTTAAATTTTCGATAGAACAATCATTAAAAGTAGCAATCAGTAACTAAACTTTGATATTAATTCAGCATTTAAGTCAAAAATTATTATAATAGGTAATTATAATTATTTAACGGGAGACGGAACTGGAACAAGTGGACATAGCTCATAACTTTCGGATTTTCACATTAATATGTAAAAGAATATATAAAGAATATTAAATTGAATAGTACTAAAAACTTATGATTATTTTGTTTAATTTAATCGATAATTTTAAATTTAATTAAAACAAATAACTATTTTCCTATCAAATAATATTCGGCATATAGTTTTTCATAATAAACATTTTTAATAGCAATTGCATAATTTAATACATATATTAAAAACTGTAGTAATAAATTGTATTTATTCATGTAGATTTTAAACAGTTTACTTATCCAACATGACCATAAATAGCATTACCTGATCTACTTGTAATCTGTTTATTAGTTTTGTAATGTTAATTTCTCTATCTTCAAGTGCTTCAGCAGCCAAACAGTTTTATACTTCTGGTGTTAATAAATATTTGTCTTCTGTAATTTAAACACGAGATACTATTTTAATATTTTGATTCCGTTTTAATCACGTTAATTGTTTCCATTCAGTTGATGAAAATTTTTCTAAAATATGTCACTTTTTAAAAATAAGCAATTTAAAATAAGTTTTTAATCGATACTATTTTACTTGAAGCAAAACTAACGGCATTTCAAATCAGCATCTGATCCCAGAAACTCATTCAAATGAGTTTCTGGGATCAGATGCTGATTTGGAATGCCGTTAGTTTTGCTTCAAGTAATTAGTTCCTAATTAAGTAAGAAGTTTGTAATTAAACTTATTCAAATGAGTTTCTAGGATCAGAAACTCATTCAATCCAGAAATTCTGCTCAAATGGACCCCATATATGATTTGCATTTTATGATGAAGAAAGAATCCATCATGATCCTAAATCTTGTAATAAAATATAAGTTGTCATATATATATATACATATGATAACTTTTTTAGATATACATACATATATACTGTATATAAAGCTCAGTACAAAACTCCAAAAAAATGATCCAATGAATAAATATTTTTTATTTGACTTTCCTATTATTGGTTTCGTAATTAAACTTGAATAATTAATATAATTTGCTAAATAAGAATCATCCCGTTGTTATGATAACTTTTAATCATCGCTATAAAAATTAATTTCTTTAAGTAAGTGGTTATTGAAACATTCTGTTTTTTTTTTTTTTTTTTCAAAATAATAGTTACGTACAAAATTATATGATTACTATATCTGTAATAGTAACACGTTAAAAAGTTTATTCTTGTTTAAATTACACAGTAATTCTTGACAATCAATGTTTATCTTCTCGGATATTTTTTTGCACAGAATGGTTCAATAATAAAAAATTTGCATTATAGAATCTGTGAATAATATAATATAAAAATCTTTATTATTTTTTAACAAAATATACTGAATGCCATTGCCGCCTCTAGAGCTTTTAGCGTCTAGAGCGAAAATTTCTTTTGCACTCCCTTAAGTCGTCAATTTTGATAATGAGCAGACTGAGCTGCCCCAGTGCACTCACCATCAATCAATATAGCTTACTAGCAAGGCCAGCTCAACAGGCGATCGAGCGGAGCACCTTGAGCGGGCGCTCCACTCGATTGTATGTTGAACAGGCTCTGCCGGATGCATTATAAGTTCGTACATATTTCAATAAAATTATGCACAAGCTAGTGAAGATTGATGATTCGTTCACTCATATTTTTCCATTATTTAATTTTTTACATGTTTTTGTTGAAATACATATTTATAACACAATATTGGATCTCTCTAGGTCAGCAGTAGAGAATTTTTTTTAAGGGCAGGTGCCAAAATTGGCTAAATTTCTGTATAAACTATCCTTCGCGGTTCAATTATAATATTAATGTTAATTTAATTAAAAACAATATATCAGCTCTAAGTTTTGCATGCCCAAAAATTTTTCCAGAATTCAATAGGTTCGGCATACCTGCTTCACTCGCGGGTGATCGATCCATTAGATTCGATCGATCCCCCGCGAGTGAAATAGGTATCCCACATCACGAGCCCGCATCATTCGCGATCGTTTTGAAACTAATTGATATTCATCATAACAGGCAGGTCGGATGTTTGTCAAAATGATATATTGCATTATTTAAATATTATTCAGTTTAAATGAAATTTGAATGTATTATTGAGATCAGTTAAAGGATGGTGTGTGCTGAAAACGATCAAATTTGGATATTATTGGGATCTGCTAGACGGTCAAAATCGATTCGTCTATTATACAGTAATAATCAAACTGATTTTGATCCTCCAGCACAGGGGTCGGCAACCTTTTCTGGACGGCGGGCCATTTTCAAAAAAAATATTTTTAAGCGGGCCGCACAGTCAGGCT
>WUQG02018354.1:0-11538 GCA_011317285.2 Androctonus mauritanicus | reverse complement strand
TGTTGTTTCTCCTAGGGCCTCCAAAAGTATAAATGCGGTCCTGTTTCTAACGATACTGTATCGGAGGGTTAAAAAATGAAAACTTGTTTTGTTGTAAATGGGACTCTACGTTCTATCTAACGATGTATTATTTATTACTCTACGATTATTCATTTCGAAAATATAAGCATTCAAAGTGTAACAACTTTTTGTTGCATCCGTGGTCCCGCCCTCTACCCAACGCGGAGAAAGACATTTATAGTTCTATGTCAAAATATGAAAGGATGTAAAAATATCACCAAAGCAAGGCACAAAAGAAATATTCATTTGTTAATAGAGGGCATAATTGTTTTTTCTCAATCGCTGAATATTTTATTTGCTCTATAGAATAGTTCAATAAACATAATAAATAGGAATTTAATGCAATTATATTCAGCCAACGATGTATTCAGCATAGCATATCCTTAAGCCAAGTTCTTAAACTCTCGTCCACTTACAAAAATATTTTGTTGTTGTGGCTGCATTAAAATCGCCTAGTGGCCGCATTTGAAAACTGCTGCTATAGATATACGATTTCTTAAGTTAGAAAAGAATAGTTTAACATGCATAAATTTTTTTTTTACGATAACATACTGAATATAAATTAGATTTGATTTATGTACGAAATTAAAAATTTTTATATATAAATTTCTGAATTATAACAACATTCAGCTTTATTTTGATATGTTTAGAAAAGAATTGGATACATATAAATCACTATAATTTTGTTCAATATCTCCTAGTTGTATAGAAATCTTTTAGTATCTTGTTTTAAAAATAATCAACTTTAAACTATATAAACTATAGACTAATGATTTTTATTCTGTGATTATATATTTATGATCTAAAATATAAAAAGAAAATTCGTAAAAATCTACATACGAACTAAATAATATAGATATGCAGATACGTAGATATATAGGTGCCTCTTCTCGACGCGCCCAATTCATGTAATATAATTAATTTGTTGTTGGTAAAATAATGATTATCTATATTTTAATTTTAAATTAGGCAATTAGTTATTATATATGATAATATATAGTACGGTATATATCAAACGGTAAAAGAAGCAAAAGTCAAATCATCAAGTTTTGTATACTGTATTTAATCAAGATATTCAGTTACATTAAGAATATAGTGATACTTTAGCCAGAAGATAAATAGGTAACACAACTTACTTCAGATACATGTAAGTATTGTTTTTTTATATATATATATATTGCTATAACGTCATAATTAGTTAATTTTTAGTTTAAATATTTAATTAACTTAAAGTTTGGATAATACAAAATCCGTACTTACAGATGACGCCACGTGAAGCTAAAGCGACCGCTAAGAGCCAGCGGCAATAAGCTATTTTTAGAATCTCTGCAGGAAATGATAAAAAATAATTACTTTCATAGTAACTGTCGTAATACCGAATTGCCATATAGAATTTTTATTCAAAAATGGGACATGCAAACATCTTTATCTTATGATGCAGTAAGAAGATTCTAAAAGATACAGTCCAATTGCATCAAATGAGAGAAAATCAACAATAAAAGAAAACAGGGGGTGACTTTCCTTGGTTATACCAGTTTAAGATATTAAATTAACATCTATTTTATAAAGAGTTTGGGATATTATATACTATAAAAATTGGTAATAAAGTATAGTATAGTATCACTATATATAACAAAAAACTTAGAAGATTAACACTATTTGAGCTACCTCATTCAGTTACAATGAGCACGTGATATACTAGCTGAGTGATATTATTGAATTATAGTGATTATGTCTTTGATAACTGAGCAGTTTCATTGGATTATAATGGCCACATGATTATTCGTTTGAAATTAATGGCGGATGTTGCGTATTATTACCTGTTGCTGTGTTATTCGTTAAGCTACTGAAATTCAGATTTCATATTAAAATGTTATTATACCGTAGTTTTATTTTTAACGCATAGTCTATCTCTAATATGTTATATGTTATATCTTATATTATCTTATTTAATATTATTCTTAAGTTAAACCAACATTGAATTAAACTTTGGTAGGCTTACTGACTAGACTGATTCCTTCATCTGGGATTTTGATATCGTCCCAAATCAGTATGTGTCCTGGAAAATGTCCCGGACTTTAAAATTCATCCCGTTTTCAAGATACGAGGTTTTTATTTTTTGAAATTTTCGTGTGATATTGGCTATTTAATTAATAATTAAGTTATATCTCTCAGTAGTACTCCCCTTAGGCTCGGGCAAGCGAGGAATTTGTCCTGGGTCTTGTATATCACAAACAGAAAAAAATAAATTTATTAAATAAGAAAAATGTAAATGAAAAATGATTAAATAAGAAATAAAAATAAAATATTTGGAATCATAGCACAAGTAGTATTTTGAGTGGTATAATCAATTCTATCACACAAAATATTTGTTAAGAATAACATATATAATTAAGCGAATGGATGCCCTATGTTGTATTGGAATGTATGGATGAAATTAAATAGGGTAACCATTTGTCTGGGATTTTCCAGGACAGATGGTTTTGGTCCGGAAAATCCGAGACAGATGGTTTTCGCCAAATGCACCAAAACCTGGCGAAAATGGTTTTCGCCAGGTTTTGGTACATTTTACTATATTAATAAATGTCCCGGAAAAACCATCCCGTTTTCAAAATGCAAGATTGTTTATTTTTGAACTTTCAGTGCGATATCGGCTATTCAGATTACATTTGGGAGCAGTATTATCTTTATTCTCGGGCTCGCGGAGTTCTTGTCCCGGACTGAAATGTAAAATCCATCCGTTTTCAAGACAGAATTTTTTATTTTTTGAAATTTGCATCATCTACATTTGTAACATTGTTCGAAAGGAAGGTTCAAAATAAGTGAAATCAGTATCGTTATATCGACGCTTACCATGTTTTATTGTTCGAATTCTTCAGTTTTAGTTCAATATGGGCTGAATTTTAGATATTATCATTACTTTTAGAAGTGTGTTAATGTATTGATGTAATTGTTAATTAATAAAACAATGTATCTGGTAATTTAGGAAATATATAAATGCGGAAATTAAAACATGTTAAAATGTATTTCCGGTTGAAGTTTTTTCCTGTATTGGATTGTCGCGAGTAAAAAATGGTCAACCTCCTATTATGTACTGTATATAACTGTTCCCAGCACATTTGTCTAGCCAGTAATTTTTTTTCAATTTTGATAAAAATATTTATCATATTCTTTAATTAACTTGAATTAAAATTTAAAATTTGATAGGCTTAATGATTTAGTTGATACCACGCGCATATAGCTGCTAAAGGTATACTGTATATAATTGTGTCCAGTAGATATACTGTATTATAATTGGATGAAGATCCTTCTATTCAGATACACAGTAATATGATGATAAAAGTTAAATTTTAATGAATATACGGTAATTAAATATTTTAAAAACGAAACTACCTATTGATCGCATTTAAACAATTGTTAATTTATACCGATTGCGTTTAACTACTAACAGAATATCATTAGAATGTTGCTTGTTTTCTATAAGTAATTTTTTGAATATTTTCCTGTTCATATTATCGGTATTTTCTTTCTTCTTACAAGTTAGGTTAAACTGTAATCATGAAAAGGAAACTGTAATCATGAAATTAAATATTTATGTAGAAGGTAAAGTAGTGGTTGAACTGATTTACTGCTATCATAGGAATTTATTCAGAATATTAGCATAAAATCTATTCACGAGAGCCAATATTTATTGAAAAATAAAATAATGTTTAGTGGACATTCAAGTATTATGTAAGGATTTTAAGGAGATGGAGAGGTAAAGAAGTTCTTAAATGGGAACGGGGAAGATGTGCCAATCCTTATGAAAGATTTAAAATATTTAAAAATATAATTCGTCTGCTAGAACTATTTATACAATACGCCTGCACTGCATTACGAATTTTTTAAATTTTATATTTTTCTGTTATTTTTATTGTTTCCTTTTAATAGAGTATTAAAAACCCTAAATGTTAACAATTACAAATTTATAAAATATTATATACTTCCATATATTTAAACTGCAGAGGAAGAGTAGAAAGATAAAATCTTGCATAATTTAAGATGGTCAATATACAGTATTGCTTAAAATGGCTTACATGGAGGAAGGAGTACGTCTAAATTGATCAAAAATGAATGTCCTCTTATAAAAAACATTGTATATCCTGAAATTTTGGCTTAATTTACAAAACATTTTATAATATTTATGATAATGTCATTTTAACAGATTATTTTTACTGATTTGATATAAGTCTAGTTTTTTTCAATTATTATAATGAAAAATTTGATATCATAATATAAATTTAAATATGTGAAGATTGTTCTATTTTCAATTTTAAAAAAATAATAAGAGTTTACTTATTTTCATTTTATCTGTCATTTTTGATGGACATATTTACTAGTTGTATTATAATGATAAAAGTAAAATTAAATGCTTCTTTCCCAGTTTTGAATGAAAAACTGATTAAGATTGGTAAACTTTACCATGAAACTTGCAACATAATTATATTAACAGGAATTATTGTAACATAATTATGTGAAACTTGTAACATAATTATAGTAACAGATTTGAATTATTTCTAGTCTATACTTTTATATGTAATTTTATGCTCGTGATCACCCATTAAATTAGATAACTGTTATGAATACAGAACTTTTAATATATATAAAAAAAAAAAATTATTGTATATATAATCTTTGTTATTGTATAAAATATTAGATATTTCATTTGATATTATAACTTAAGTTAAATAATATAAAAGTTTTCTATATTTAAAAATTATTGTTTTCGTACAAGATATAGCATCACGTCTTATTCGGGTTTTACTTAAAAATTCATCACACGAACGCTTTAAAATCGGTTACATACTAAAAGTTGTTCTTTGCACATGCACAAGTATTTGTTTATTTTTAGGAAATGTATGAATCTTGTTTTATAAGTCGACTTCATCATAAACGTTTGGATAATTGCATGACAAAGTTAATTTACGTCAGTTTGGATAATTGCATGACAAAGTTAATTTACGTCAGTTTTGAATACTGGATGATTGTTCGAAGGTCAAATAACAAACCAAGGATTTAAAGAGGTAATTGTAAACTAATTATATTTAACATAATTAAATAACTTTTCCTGTACAAATATCCTAGTGTTATTTCGAAAATACAATACAGTACCTTATTTAAAATATAATATGGTACTATAATTTGGATTTTTCGAGTAATATTTGTTTATAATATCTAATTATTAATTTTAGGAATTGTCTTTCAAAGTTAAATTATTTTATTACAAAACTCAAGCAGTTAAACCCGTAGGATTTTTTATTTATATTATAACTTGTTTGTAAAATAAATTATAACAATATACATGGTATATGTATAATATATATATTATTATAATTTAGGTTTTTATTTATACTGTAGCTAAATAGGTTACGGCAGTGTTTTCCAAACTGTGCAGTCTGTTGCAAGGGAGAGTGCAAGAATTAATAAAAATATCGTTTTTGAGACAAATAAACAAAAAAATTAAATTCTTATTGTTGTCGAAAAAAATGAATCACCGAAAGGGATAGAAATACATATACACGTACCCAGAAACTTTCTGCTGTAGCTATTTTAAAGACAAAATATCGATCTCGAAGACAAAATAGCGTATTTTTGCAAAATCGTAACAATTTATAGATATGAAACTTAAGTGACTGAAAAAGAATTACGAGTAACGATATCTTTAATGACACCCTGATTTGAAAGAATTTGTGCCGAAAAATAAGCCGCATTAAATATTATGTTGTATTAAACATATATTAAATTTTTCGTTTTTTTTTTTTTTTTTGTAAGATTTGTTTAATTGTATTAAAAATGATTACACCATAATAAACATATATTTTTTTTATGTGTAAGAAGTTTATTTATACAAAATATGGCATATTGTTTTGTAGTATTAAATTGTAAATAGAGAGTATGTATAAAATTTGACTGTTATGAAAATTGAGGATACGTGTCAATTTTTTATGAAAAAGTGGAGCGCAGACACAGAAACTTTGGAAACCATTGAGCTACAGTATAAATAAAAAAATTATACAGATTATGTATACATGTATATAGAAAATGTAATAGAAATACAGTATATTCTGTATACTTATAGAAAAAATTCACTTTGGAAAGCAAATATAATACAAAAAAACAAAAAAAAAATACTACTTCTATACTCCTTTCTGTATACAGTATATAATGTGTATATGTTTCTATGGACCATGCATTTTTCTCAAAAAATACAATACTGGACGTACGAAAAAATTAAAAAATACATCTATATCCAGTAATTTTCAAGAAAAACTGCCCGATTCATGGAAATAGGCACCCTATGTATACAGCTAAATTATATATAATTTATATGTACTGTGAGCCCCTGGGTGGCACTCCCTTGTTTTGTGGTGGAATTATGTTGAAACTTGAATATAGAATATTATATTAATTATTTTTTATTAAAACTGTAAAAACAAAAGAGAAAACTATTTAACGAAACGCCCCTCTAAATTATTGATACTTAATTTCAACCAGAACGGAGGAAGGAGTCACACAGAGAACTACATAATTGTGGGAAAGAGGAAGAGAAAAAACGAGGGAAATCTCCGAGAAATGGAAGTGTAAAGACGGAGAAAAATAAGTTTCCCAAGAAATAAGAAAAAAAAGGAGAAGAAAAGAAAGCCTCTAAGAAAAGACACAAAAAAAGAGGCTAGTGAAAAATTAGAAGAATTAAGGGCTTAAACAAACAGGAATAGTTAAGAAAGTGCAACATTATCAAGAAATATCTAGATCCGGAGTCTTCCACTTTTTCGTTCCAAGAGAATACAATTCCTTCTAGTATGTTCTGGTTGAACACAGCGCCCTCTCAGTAGATACAATTAAGAATACAATGCTTATTATGTTAGCTTCATTTCCTTTTTAATACAGTGTTTCTTTTTTATAATAAATCTTTTATTTTCTTTTATCGTATCTTTTGTGTCTTCATTTCTCCCGAATTCTGGACCCGTTTGTGCCACAGTCTCCTTTTTGTGCCCTTAAACCACGCGAGATCATTCTGCATAAAACTACAACACGTATCTGTCGCGATCCCCACAATACATTATATATACTATATATAAATAAAATATATTTCCATTATATTTCTAAAAAACAAATTTTTGTTAAAAATTTGTATCTATTACAATTAGGAACCTGATCCTATAAAAATTCGTTTTTAATGTAGAGTACTTTGACCATAGTTTTTATCAATGCCATTTTTATTAAATAATAATATATATTTCTGAAAACATAACTATATAATTGAACTATACGCAAAAGGAAAAAAATATAAAATGAAGAGATAATTATCTATACATTATTTTGCCATCTATTAATAATGAAAATTTTGTATTGCGTATTATCTTCGGAAAAATGTGATGATAATACATAAATCAAAAGGATAAAGTATTGTAATTCAATGTGATATTAGATTTATGAAATACTGCAGATTGTTAACTTTTTTTTTTATAAATTCTTGACAATTTATCGATGTAAAACTTAAACAAATGTAGCATGTTGCTAATAAAACACATTTAAGAATTGCAGCAGTACAGTTAATTAGATTTATATAGTTTTATGTCTTTAAAAATGGGTCCATTTCTCTTTATAGAATATATATATCAATAATTTACATATATATGTACATATGCTGTATATGTTTTAGCTGAAATTCAGCCATTTCGATCAAAATTCCAATATTTTCCATAAGTTATATTCATAAAATTCAAATAATTTAAAATACAAAAATATCACGGGATTAAAATAAGTGCAATATAAATGTTATGTTTATTATTTTTCTCGCTGTTTTCCTTAGTGCTCAATAATTCAGAAAAAGAAAATTCTAATGGCAAAACTATAATGATCTTCAAATAATTTTGATTCTCCCAATGCGTAATCTATAAATTTCTTTAATTCATGTAGATATTACCATTAAAGAATATAGAATTTCGAATTTATAATTAAAACATATAATTAAAAATACGAAAATTTAATTAGTAATTATCATCATCCCGATCATTTTTCACTATGTAATATCATATGTTTTATACTGTATATTTATAGCTCTTCATTCTTTGAATAGTTATCAAATATGCAAAAAATACTACGCTAGAATTTTTTATTTAAATAAAAATTATTAGTTTTTTCTTCAATTAAAAGTCTTCATTTTGATAAATGATAATTATCGTATTAAAATACAATAAACTGTTATGTCGGATAGATTTTTATGAGATTTCATTCTAGGATATATTATTTTTTAAATAATCGGCGAATTCAAATTTTGTTAGAGTTGATTAAAATTAATTAATGTTCAATAAGTTCTCGAATTAATATTAAACTTGATAGTAGTACCTTTACATTATTTGTACTATCTACTTGTCAATGTTTAAATAATATATTATGAAATATCATATTTAATATAGTAAATTAATATTGGGCGAAGTATCAATATTAATTTACTTCATTAATTTACTAATTAAATTAATGAAGTGATGTATAGTATAACGGTTTTACAAATTTATTCTTTTTTTGGATGAATAATGTTTATAGCTCTAAGAATTCATTTAAATAACTTCTTTGTATAAATAAACGAGTGTTTTTAATATGGCAGATATCCAATTGATGAAGGTCAAATTTTCGGAGATAATGATGGAAACCTTGATCCAAAATTATCTTAAATTGCTTCTTCGTAGCTGCATCAGTAGTTTAAATAATCAATTTAATAAAATATAGTTGTGATATAATTGAATCTCATAATAAATATTGAGCTAAAAATTTTCAAGAAATTTTTTTCATTCTGATAAAATATTTTAATTTTAGAATTAAAAATTAATATATGTTTTTAAAATACTACTAAAAAATATTAAATCTTTGAAAATTGAAACAATCTCTAAAATTTATTTTTAATTATTAATTATGCAATATCACAACAATTATAATGAAATACGATATATTTACGAATTCGAATGATATGTAGATGAAAATTTTGAATTTTCCATTTCAGTTGATTGTATTTTCCTATTGTATTTCATCGTATTGGTTGTTAATTAGAATGTATTTTAATTATATGAAAACTATAATTTGTACAGTATAGTATAATTTGTCTCAAGTATTAAAATGCCAATATGTTATAGATATCAACAATAATCAAATAAGTTGTTAAATAGACGAAAAGGCTGATCGATAATTTAAATTTCCTATACAAGATCAATGAAAAGAATAGGGAAGTCCGGGGTAGAAGTAACATGGGTTGATTTTAACAGATGCCAATACTCATTCATGATTTACTCAAAAAAATCTTGAAATTTCGCATGAAGATACTTAACACGTTCAGTGCTGAGCCCAAATCGGAAATTTATGTCCTGGGGCTAAACATTTTTTATGATTTTGATAGAATGCTGTAAGACATTTATAATGGTGCTTTCTTTTTTTTATTTTCATAATGGTTTTGAAGATATTTTGATTTTTTTCCATTTTTTACCTCAATCAAGTGCTGTATCAATAATATTAATTAACATTATATAATATTTTCTTGTCAATCATTATTGTTGACATAGTAATCACTCTGCTGAGCTATGCCAATCAATATTATTGACAATATTTTATATAAAGCTATTTTGTGAAGGTTTAGGACTATTTTTTTTACAATACTGTTCGTAATATGGAAGCGTATCAGAAATTCAAATATCTATGGAAGTTAAACGTGGAATTTCAAACTGTTAGATTCAAAAAATTTCAAAATGGCTAAGCTGCAAAATCATCCTATAATATATAATGGATCGTCAAAACATTTTACTGACAGTGTGAAAAAAGAAAAAATTTAGTGTCAATCATATTGGTTGACATAGCACCATAGTAAATGTAACTGTCAAACATAATTGTTAACACAACACTTAATATGTTAAAAATTGATATCTGATCAGGTTTTCTCAGTTACCTGATGCAGATAGAACGGGATTGATTCAATAACAACGTTTTTAAGAGTGATATATATAAAACAAAATAGTATGGTTTAAAAGTTATTATAAATCTATTTCAATTCTTAGTAATTACAATTCCTGTGTATCAGCCATTTAAGTTTCTGGATAGTAGTATATACCAGTGGTTTTCAAAGTGAGTGGTATCGTTCCCCCAATAGACACTGGAACAGTCTAAGAGGGCGTTTAAAGCTCCAAGTGATATTGGGAGGCGCGATATAAAAATAGGTGAGTGGTAGAAGAAATAATTAAACGAATGAATTATAAAAAAACTTTTTAAATTACCGTACATCTTGTAAACAGTGTTTTTATAGAGCTGGAATTTGAAATAAAATCGATAAGTTAATTTTAGTATCTTATAATTAGGTTTTTTTTCAAGTAACTGTTAAAAAAAAAACGTTGTATTTTATGCCAAACACGTTGAATATTACCAACATTTGGAAGTTCTGGAATCGGACTTCAAGAAACGATTTGAAGATATTTTAAAAATGGATGTACCCGTTTAACTTTTGGGCCCATTTTCCTGTGCAATTTCAGAAACATGTCCAAACTTAGAAAAAGAATTTATTGATTTAAAAGCAAACGAAGAATTGAAATTTAAATTTAGATTTGGATACCAATAGTTTTGATTGCAGAAGCAGATACATGAATTTCTTCATCCTGATTTATGAAATATTGTACACTTTGTACATGTTGTTGTCATCCTGACTTATGAAATACTGTATTGTACTGTATTGACTTATGAAATATTGTACTTCCATCATTCTGACTTATGGAATATTATGCAGAAATTTCTCATAGTATTCCCTTCGACTTAGCGGAACGCGGGTTCAGTGCAGTAATAACTCTAATAACTAAGATATCGGCTGCAAATAAGTAATCATAGAGATTTGAGAATGTTGTAAACAAAAATTGAGCCGAATGATGGTACAAAATCATCAGGCTCATCCTTCTCATTGAACTTTTTTTTTACTTGTTTAATTCGTATTCCCATTCTCTATGTAATTTAGTTAAATATGACTATGTATTTACTGTTAATTTTATTAATATACAAGTAACCAAACTTCATCATTACTGTTTTATTTTCTTACATATTTTTGTAAAAAAAAACAAAAAAAAAATGTGGATTTCCTTGGGAACATTGAGCATTTAATTTTTTCTAAAAGTGGGTGATACACTAAAAAAGTTTCAGAAACACTGGTTTAAACTATATATTGTATTCACAAAAGGCAATTTTTTTAACTTTGTGAATTTCTGAAAGATTACCATTAATTAGAATATAAATTCTAAAACAGCCTAACATTATTTATAATATAAAACAATAGAACAGCCATATCAATCCTAATAACAGAATCTAAATATTTACCTTAATAAAGTGATAACCAAAAATAAAGTTACAATAAGATTATTAAACACTTTGCTTTTTATTATCCAATTTCTAATCAAGCTCTATAGCAAAGTAAAA
>WUQG02018343.1:0-11538 GCA_011317285.2 Androctonus mauritanicus | reverse complement strand
TACGTAAAAAATTCTTACAGATTTATTTCACAGAATATATAATTTATATAAACGGATATTTTCAAATTTAATAACAAACCATATATTAATATCGATTCTATGTAAGCAGTAGATAAAGTAAAGTAGTTTATTTAATAAAAAATTATTCGTTTTAGTGATGCATATTTCTTTACTCATCATCATCATCATCTAGTTTATCATTTATTTAATTTATCTTTAATAATTTTTTATGTAAATATATTTATGGTTTATATTTCATTATTACCAATTTATATGTTTATGAAAAACAGCATTGTATATGGTAAAAATTATTACACTTAAATTAAATGTGTAATAAAGAATTCAATATAAAATAAAAATGCAAACAAATTCGATAATTTAAATTAAAAACACGCTAAGTAATTGATTTGAATTATTAATCTTAAATGAAAAAATAAATAGAATTAAGAAGGCATGTGTAGAGCATGTCTACAAAATTTAGACGGTATTTAGAAATAATAACTACAAAAATAATCTCATAACGACAGTATAGACAATCCCAATACCGTAATGGCATCTGGATCGTTAAGAAAATAACAACACATTCCGCATTATTAGACTAATTCCAGTTTTTTCCTACTCTGGTTTATATCACTATAAATAAATGGGCATCGTATAAAAGCGAGTAAAAATAAAGCAATTGTAAAAGAAATATTAATGATAAATTATTAAATCATTCACAAAATATATTTCATAAATGTGTGCAGCATCATTTTTTATAAAAGATGGCTAAGCCAAAAATTATATTTATTTTACGCATAAATTTTATTAGTTATTAGTTGCATTTTTAAATTCTTTAATTAAATAAATTAAAAATGCAACTAATATAACTATGTTCAAATCTTTCAACTCTAACGCTTAAGTTAGAGTTGAAAGATTTGAACATAGTTCTTCTGAAAATAAATGCAATTTTTTTTTTATTTACTTTATATTTTTATATGTTTTTTTATTTAAAATGCGCATCTCATCAAATAAAATATTTCAGTTTTTGTTAGTTCTCTTTTTTGTTTTATATTAAACAGAATAAAATTTTTTCTGCTTAACATAAATGATTTCAGTCAATCAGATGAAAACATTTGATATAAGACAACGAAGGAAAAACAATTTTAGCAAAAATATTTTAATAAAAACGAACGAAATGGTTCGAAAAAAAAATATATAGGCCTATATAGATAGATAGATATATTTTATTTGCAAATTATTAAGAAAAAAGTAATATTAATATATTTCGAATTCTAAAAATTTGCATTATTTAATTTGAATATAAAATGAAGAGTAAACGAAATTTTTTTTTTATGTTTGGAGTGTTAAAAAAATATTTTTGTTTTCTAAATCAATTACATAATAGTTTCAAATGAATTGTGAAAAGGATTTATTCCAATAGACGGTTTGTAAATATTTAAAAGTAATCACTTAATCAGTCAAAAAAAATAGAAAAGATATATTCTTTGTCTGAGTCAAGATATTTAACTCCGGGGAGTTCTGGGAACTGTTCCAGAATGTTTTCTTTCTTTTTAGTCAAATTTATTTTGTTTCTGCAATTTTAAAACTATCTTCATCGCTTTATAAAAAGGTACAGAATTACTTTTTACACTACTGATTCCATTAATTAAATTAATAAATCATTCAAATTAAGAATTTTAAGATTACACATTGGGATGAATATTTTAAGGATAATTGTCTTTATTTTACAGATTGTTAGCTAATTATCAAGTTATAAAACTTAATGTTATTACTATAAATACTTGATAACGATTTAATTTAATTTTAAAAGAATTTAACGAGTTTTATCGTATAAAGTTGTGAAAATATCTAACAACTTTATTAAAAAAATCGTATAAAATGATAAAATTGCATTAAACTCAAATAGAAAATTATGTGAACTAAAGCAAAGCTCATTTTCTGTTTGGAAAAATTATAAATAAAAAATTTTTAAATAATTATATACATATAAATAATTTTTAATATATTTACACAAATTAGAATTTTTTTTAAAAAGAAGATTTAATTTTACTGATAGAAAATTACATAAAAAATGTATAAGTCTCTTTTAATGGATTGATATTTATCATAAAGCTTACATAAAAATTCAAATATATGCAATTCTAGAAATTTTTATTCATAAATTCTATTTGTAAACGGAAATTTTCAAATTTTTTGATGTACAACTATATAAATTTAAACAATTTTTGAATATTCTTCATAAAGTTTCTTCACATTCGCACATAATGAAATCAGATTTTCAATTGAATTTCACTAACTGAAACAAAATCAATATTTCTCCAAAGTAAGAAAGAATTAGTTATTTAATAGAATAAAAAAAAGAAAACGTTTTAAATTAAGTTTATATTCGTGTAATGCACTATTGCGTGTAATTAATTAATTTTCTTAAACAGAATTATTAATTTATTATTAAGTTAATTCAAATAATCTCAAAAAATTCTAAAAAAATTGAAAATCCTATTTAAAAAAAAAACTATAAGAAAATCTTTGCAGAGATTATTTTTATCTTAAGTATTGTAGAAAAAGAAACTTGATCAAATTATGGATATCGTTATCTTTTTCAAAGTTTGTTTAAGACTGGAAAATAAAATTACATATTTTTCATAACTAATAATCAGAATTATGGAATAGTAGAAAGTTTTCTTAAATATATAAAATTTAATTATAAAAATGAAAACATAAAAATAGTTTTTAAGGGATTGTATCTAATGTTGACTTTTAAAAGAAATATTTAAATTTTTCTTTAAATAACAGAAACGTTAGTTAAGGGTTTATTTTATTTATGTCTCGTAAATGGACTTCATATGTATTATTTTGAAAGTTTTATTGATGGAAATTATTTATTAGATTTTAATATAAAAATATGATAAATATTTAAACATAGTTTTCAACATAATTATAATACATTAAATATTCATATACTAGAAAATGTATTTTATTAACTGTTAAGATAGAAACGATGCAAACTTCAAAATTATAATAAAGAATTATGTACTAATGTCTAATAAATTTACGAAAAAAATTTATTCATTCTCGATTTTTATCATGTATCGATTTTGTAGAAAATAATATAACAAAAGTTTTTTTTTTGTCGTATCTTTTTTATAGTTGTCATCTGCATCACTACGTAGGTTAACGTTGCAAAAATCTTTTTTCCTTCTTGCCTTCCTTCATGTAAATGATAATGAAAAATTAATAACGAACTTTTACAGAATAATTTCATATTAAATAATATCCCTCAACAGTTGCATTCAAAATTTATTTTTAAAATATCAAGATAAAATTTTAGAAAATTTAATTATGTCTGTCAAAAATTTATGGCAATTACTGCTTTTTTCAATTAAGAATACTTTTATGATATCTACTGAACAAATCTAATTATTTGTTCATTGGTATTAAATAAATGCACTAGAGATTTACTGTGCTAGTTAATTTCCTATATCTTTAATTTTAGATATAAATTAATTTAAATTAAAATGAAACTCGTTGATTGAAATCTGAGAAGTAAATTAGTTGATAGTTTTGCTAAATGTTAATGATAATGATGTCTTATTAGAATTTTACTTCTTTAATTTAAATTTTTTACGAATAAAAGCACGTTCTATAGTCATAAAAATCTTGAATATACATTAATAATTCAAAATTATTATGAATTTTAAATAAATACATCTATAACTTAAAGGGAGTTTTTTAAAGATTTTGATAAAAAATATAACAAAAAAATATTTATTAGCAGAAAATTTGAGTGAAAACAAACATATATTTTTGTCATTTAATGATGAATCTGTAAGAAACTATCTTAAAGATATTGTGAAGTGGATAACAGAATTTGACCTCTTTCTTGATTTTTCCTCAGGCTGAAGATAAATGTTCTTGTTTATCACCACTTATACACTAGTAATAAAAATGTGCATTCTAAATAAAATGGTATACAGAATTTAGGAGATTTAGTCATAAAGGGATATATAACTCACATTTGTAGAATAAATATTCATCCGACTGCACATAAAATTCAAATATCGATATTTATATTTTCCAAATACTTTTTATTAGTTTAAAATCTTTGAAATGTTCCAGAAAGATAATAAATATTTTTTTCACTGATAAAAAATTTTTATATCGTTTTATTAAAACTTAGAAACCGTCAACGTGTATAATGATGGAAACATTCACTTGCGCATACTTATTACAGTTGAAAGTAGCGAAGAGAGAAAAATTTTATATTATTAAGTGAACGAAATTCTTACCATTTCCTTCAATGGTGAGCGTACATTCGGCGCCAGAACATCGATGTTCAGGATCAGACACTTTGAGTACAGTCGGACGTCTTGGAGAAGCTACAGGATCGATGTCCGATATTTCTGGGCTGGCACAAGGCGCTGGTGGACTATCGCTCGTTGGTGTCCCTACAGTGCAATCTGAAGGCTCTTGTTGTAATTTAGAAATAGAGTTTTCGTTCGAAACTACCGAATCTCTCGGCGGAGGAACATTTTCACTCATATGAACAGATTCCACTCTCTTCATTGCACTCTGTCCAGGTTGCCATGGTGGTCTAATACGCTTTGTTCGTAAAGATATGGCGTGAGGAACTTCTCCTCTCCTCCTTTTACGCTTCGTATGCCGATACCAGCGGCAAAATTTTCTCCTTGCTCTCCTCCACAAATGGGCCAAATACTTGATGATTTCTGTGTAACAACTCGTCGGTTCTGAGGCACTGTTACTTGTCAATGTACTGTTGGAATGAAATCTCGCACGTTCCATTCTCATGCGTTCCATTTCTCTTTTCTTCGTTTCAGAGAATTGAGTAGCAATCACAACCAAGCAGAGGTTGATCATGAAAAATGATCCAATCTATAAATATTAAATACAAAACAAACATGTAAGAATTATACTTTCAGAATAACTAATAAGTTAAAATTTTGTATCACAGATAAGATATAAGTATAAATTTTATGTTTTCAATAAAAAATTATTGTTTTCTAAATAACTACTTTATTTATTCAATTTTATTCAATAGAATTTATGAATTTTCTCTTAAACTCTATAAAAAAAGCAAAACAAAAAAATTTATTTTGATTTTATTAGAAACTTTCATGAAAAAAATATTTGTAATTGTTAAAATAAAACGTTTAATATTTCATTCAGTTTAATGTAATTTTAAAACATTGCTATAACAAAATTGATTTTGGTGAAAAAATAAAATTAAAAAAAAATGTACAAAATTTCTTATTTTTAGTTCCTTAAATTAAATTCTAACGAAATCAAATATGCAACTTTATATAAATTATTTTAAAATTTATTCAAACAAAATTATATATATCATTTTTGCAGAATTTAATTTGGATATTATAATTACAATTAAATAAAAACATTTTTTGAGAATAAAAAGAAATTATTTTTAGAATTTATACCATACATAAGTATTATAAAAATCCTTTTGTCATTTCTCTTAAACACAAGAAAATTTTAATTGTTTAGAATCGAATATCGCTATTGTAAAGAAACGAATGAATAATATTCTATAAGATGATTGAATAATATAATTTCAATTCAAAAAGGAGCATAATCAAGAGATGAAATAATATCAAAAATTTCTGTTGAACATGGTCTAATTAATGAATCACAAATTCAGTGAATGCTCGAAAGACTAGAGAAGTGAATGTTTAGCGTGAACAATGTGCTACTAATGGATATCGCTTCATATCTCTAGAGCTGTCCTTTTGAATTTCCATATCCCCTAGAGCACTTAGAATCATTTTCGGACAATTAAGTAATTTACTTAAAATCCCATCTGAGGAAGATTCATCGACCGGACCACTTTTCTCATTTTTAGAATAATATGATTCAAATTTTGTATGATCCAGATGTTCAGTATCATTTTATTTTTTGTATATACATCTCTATTAGATTTCTGTTTTGCCTCTGATTTTATTAAACGTTTTGATATACAAGTATCTTTATAATATTCTGGTAGAAATATCTTTTCGTATAATATTTATTGTATAAAATTAATGTATTTAGTTTTGAAAATTCAGTACTGCTAATTCAAGAAGAAAGTACTATATTCTAATAATTATACAATGCATTGAAACTCTAGAATGATCATTTTATCAAATACATAAAGTATTTGAAAAAATGTGTTAAAAATTTGGAATAATGACACCAAAAATGGAAGCATATCATTAACAAATACTTCTAAGTATTGAATTTATATCTATTTATCAAATATATAAACATTTAAATTAATACTGTAATATATATATATAATCTACTATTTTTCAAGTCAAACTTTTAAACTGAACTATTTCTTGAAGTGGAAATTCAAATTTCATTTGATTTTAATTTCTTGAAAATTGTTTTAAAAAATCCATTGGAAGTTGTGATAAAAAAAAGAAAAATATTTAAGATTGGTTTTTAAATATGTCTCTTCTTCGTTGTTTCCATTAGAATATACAATGAGAATTTGACATCTATCAAGTAAGATGTATCAGTTGAAAACAATACAAAGCATAATTAATTATTTAATTTATTTAAAAATGACGGATATTAAAACTTGAGATTCTTCTAATTCAACTATTTGGTACATTTTTATGGCATTCGATAAAGAGAGTGTACCATTGAAGATGACTTTGATGATATAAATTTTGATGTAGTATCTTTAATCATTTCAAAATAAGTGAATGATAGAAAAATAGGCATTTAATTCTTTTCAGAATTGTTTCTTTAATCATTATCCTAATTGGTTTTTTAAAAGAAATCTGCTTATAAATTCATCAATGATTTTCAATTAAAATATTCTAATCCTGTCTTAATAAAATTTAATCAAAATATTATTATACTTTAATGAATTCTGATTACAGAATTAACTTTTCTGTTTAAATAAATTTAAAGCTTAATTAATTATTTTCGAAAAAAACAATTTTAGAAAAAAAAGAATTTTTTTAAGCGATTATCGCAAATGACTCTTTCTATTTCATTCTACTTTTTGAAGTATATTTTCACTTAAGAAATTCAAGAATTTGAAATTTATCTACAAATGTAGAAAAAATAGAAGTCAGTTGAGGAAACAGATTTAGGTTCTTAAATAGATGTTTCGTATTTCAGATATATGAGAGAAATATTTAAACATAAAATAAATTTTGAATCTTTGTACATCTACTAAAGAGAAAATCACAGTCTCTAAACATCAAATGGATTTCATATAGGATTACGTACACTTGTATTCTAAAGTACTGTAATAACATATAAAATACTATTATTTATTTTTATTTAATCTCGCAGAAGAAAATCCAAAAGAACTTATTTCAGAAATTTCTCAAATAATGCTTGTTATTTTATAGTTCGTATTTATAATTTAAGTATTCTTTTTTCATGGATGTTCCAAAACGAAAAAATTTTAATTTTTAAATATTCTTATAAAAATATCATTATATACTTTTTTATATTTGCATTATTTGATAATCAAACAAATATTTCCAAATTTTCATAAAAATTCTTGACTCATTTATTCGATATTCATTTATAATAATAATTCTTTTTTATTTAGACTAAACAGTAAATTTCATTATTATGAGTATAAAAGAGAACTTTATATTAAGGAAATTAAATTATTAAGTATTTTCATTTGATTATGAATTTAATTTTGCTAAATTTTAATTATTTTTGTTTAGATTCAATTTTAAGAAATTATAAAATTACGTACGCAAATTAAATTTCTTCTGAAAACTAATAAAAAAATAACTTAACCAATAAATATTTAAACATTGTAATTTAAATATTCTATTAACAGGAAATATTTTACTGTCATACTTCAAAAACTTTCTTAAGTTTATTTATGAAGTGCAGCCTGAAATTTATTCAAGATCGTCAAAACAACTTAATATATACTTTTTCAAAGTTTTATCTTATAGAATTATTATGAAACGATTTCAAAAGGTTCCCTTGAGATGATAAATGTTGAAAAACGTCGGTTTAACGTCATTCCTATCTCACTGAAAATGAATTAATGTTTAAATCATTAGATTAAAATTTTACTTACGATAGATTCCATATTTTCAAAACCAAAAATTTTATTATTATTTCTCCAATATTATACCCAAAAATCAAAAATAGCCATATCATGTAGATTTTTATATCTTTCATAGAATAGTAAAAAGATAATATCAAAATATTAAATAATTTAGTATTGAGATCATGAAGATTTTAATAATTGAATTAAACATTACTATAAGATAATAAAATAAAAAATAATAACACTACAAAAATCCTAATAATGATTTCCGAGTTTAAAAAATACAAATGATATTTCTATAACTACTAGTTGAAGATGTGTAACAAATTATTGAATTGCGATTCAAATTTGCCAAAGTAATAAAATTTCAAAGCGCAATTGTTATTAACAGTTTATTATTTATCTGTTCTCACGTAAAATATTTTTCTATTAATAATATAAAGAATATAATTAAAAATATATTATAATGATTAAATGCTTGATCAATGATGCCCGAGAAAAGTAAGAGACCTGCTAAAATCAAATATAGTATTTTCTAAATGAAAAGCTGCCGCTTTAAACAAAAAATATATTGAAAAATCTAATAGAGCTTCAATCTGATCGCATTAAAACTAATCATCATACTCTCTTTTAGCGCAATAATTCATTTTTGTTAATAAAGTTTTTCTATTATTAACAAAAATGAATTATTTGTTAATAATAGAAAAACTTTATTCATATTTCTCAAACGACTACTAATTAATAATGATCTTATAATGATTAATTCTAGATATTTAAATTTACTGGTAACTCAATAATACAGTTTTTTCCCCTTCCTATGAACAGCTGTGCTTTTCTGCAAGAGCCTTTCGATTTTTATGATCTCTCAGTAGACTTTCTTACTAACTGTTAACAACTGTTTCAATGCATTCTTCCTAGATAGTAAAGAAATAACTATTTATATTATTGACTAGTTATCTGTATTATAAACATAGCAAAACAGTATACATATTAATATGTGACATTTAATTATATACTGAACATCATTTTTCCACAATATAGGAAATTACAATAATTAACAGTCAGCTAGTACAAAATTCGTGATATGATTAGTGGAGATTCATTATTCTAAATTAAAATATAACAGTATGATAATATAATCGAAATATCAGATTTTTATAGTTCCTATAAATTTTAATTTCTATTGTGAAGATTGGACTATTTAATTCTTCAAATAGTCAATTGAAAGTGAAATCACATCTGTAAGTTATTGTGAAATGAAAAATTATAGTATTTCACCTAATTTTTTCTACTCTTTCATATTTAATAGATTGAAAAGAATAGAAAAATATATAACAATCAGTTTAATCAAATTTTTTGCCATTTTTATATTAAATTTTCGTCTTTTTCATGAATTCTTATTGTATTAGTAATAGATCAGACAGCGAACTGATTTTGAATTTATTATCTTTTTTTCACAAAATTAAAGTTTATCTTTCTTTCTCAAGTAAACTTACAAACAAATAATTATAAATTACATTTAATTTCAATGAAGTTTGACAAATTTACTTAAAAAGTTATTGATAACGTATAAGTTCATATATATTTTTTGATTGCAGCAAATCTGATAAAATGAGAAACGAATTTCTTTAAATTATTGATAATCCTTATAAATTAGCATTTTTAGTCGTATCTCAAATTGAACAGGTAAAAATTATGATCTTTATAATTCAGAAATTCAGATCATTAAATATTTGAAAGTTGAATAATTATTATATAATTTGAATAATTTAAATAAAACAAACTTTTAAATAAGAGATTTAAGATGTACTATATTATAAAATGATAAATTAGCATGAAAAACATATTTAATTTTAAGATTGGTTGTATCTAAAAATTAATAAATTTAATTGATTGAGAAAGATTATATGTTAAGTTTTAAATCCCTGATTTTTTCAAATTTTATATGAACATTCTATTATTATTATTATTGAATATAGCTAACAAAATTTATAACAGTCAGAAAACTGAAATAGTCCTTAAAATTTAATAAGATTACTGAACTATAATGCTTGATGTGTTAAAGACTAACATTAGTTTGAAAAATTTTTATAATATAGCAAAAGATATGAATCATAATTAATTCTAACACGTTCTATTTTTGTCATTAATGTCAATTTTTGAGATAATTGCAAGTCTGAATATTTTTATCATCATCATCATAATTTTCTTCAGATCATTGATATAGAAGGAAAGATTCAAATTCAAAAATGTTCGATTAATTAAAATCTAAGAAATATGATTAGTTTATTTTTCAATATTGTACTCTTGTAATATGATTTCATCAGATAGTCCTGTATAGATGAGTACTGCCATTATTTTATTTATAAGCATTAATATTACATATTTTTCATAAATAAAAACAAATGATAAGTTACTGCGATTATATAATAATGATCCTATTCAAAATTATCTTAATCAAAAGTATATTTTATATATTTACAAAATCATAATTGCAGTTTCATATTAATAGCAATTTTTTTATTTCTCTTAATCAGATACAGATTGTAACTCTTGTAAAAAAAAAAAAGTTTGATTTTACACATATCAAGTTCTTACCAAATGTTCACAGAACAATTTCAAATCATAGGTAGAAAACAGAGATCAGCTGCCTTTTTCTGGTCAGTAATGCATCAGAGCGTAGCAGATATCCTGAGGGATTATAATGCTTGAATGTTTTTACTCACATCTGATAACTGTTTGGCTTGTCTCAGAACAACTGTTTGATCCTCTAGAGCTTTGAAAAAATAGAACGGTTGGCATCAACGAATTTAAAAAAGGACTACCAATGGATTTTCTAGTCTGAAATCTCTAGAGAGATTTCTGTCGTTAAGTTAACTATATGATGCCATTAAAAAGTCACACAAAAGACATTCAATACAAAATAATCCAACGATGTAAAAAAAACATATTGTTTCTATATAGTAAATAATTCTACATATTGTTTCTATATACACGTAGTATAGTATATATAGTAAAAATAAGGTTAATCATATCAAATTTTCATAGAATTTTGTATTCTATGTCATAAACTATGTTTTTATACTTATTCGCATTAGTCAATTCCTTAATTATATTCATTTTTTTATTATTAGTATTTTTAATCCATTATTTAATTTTCATATGCCATATGTTGATACATTAACATATACAGTATCTGAATTAATTTTTGAAATGTACTATTTAAATTTTACGAAGAAATTTTAGAAATATTGCTATAAAAAAGAATTGCAACTTTTGTATAAAAAATAACAATAATAGGGGAGAGCAGGATAAAGTGGTCAGAGCGGGTAAAGTGACCATTGGATATTACTACTCTATATTCTTCAGGAACCTGGTGGTGAATGTCTAAACTATTGCAGAAGGACGACATTAGTTTCGAGAGTGCATCTGAGCTAGATTGCCAAAGAAAATAAATTGAAAAAGATTTAAATTTGATCTTAAAA
>WUQG02018332.1:0-11539 GCA_011317285.2 Androctonus mauritanicus | reverse complement strand
GGGTTACGCATTTTTACCGATTTTTAAACTCGAAGTCGGGGGGGGTCGGCTTATACACGGATCGGCTTATATTCGAGTATATACGGTACTCTTTGACATCTAAACCAATTAGTTCACGATTGAAGATAGCTACGTGCAATAAAACAAAATGCCATTGGTTATTCTAAGACAATACTATAAATGTTGAACCTATCAAGTAGCAAAAGTCGTCCTACTGACAAATAAAAGATAATCATCATCACGTTTCTGTCTTAACAACATTCTATATTGGTACACTGATAAGTAGACCAATATAGAATGCTTTAAAGTGAGCGTAGAACAATAAATCTCTCGAGAATCACTAGAAAGTTCTAGAAACCATTTCCATGAAATTGAGGGGCATGGTAGTAAGTTAATTTTTTTCTATCTCAAAACATAGCAATCGAAAGAATCATGAAATGATCGTATATCAATCAATTAAAACATAAAGAAATAATCAGCAAAAAATGATATTTATCAAAATATAATATGATCTTTAATTGAATTCAAAAAGTAAACATTCCTGTAATTTGAGATGAAAAAGTGCTTAGTTTATTAGTCATCGTGAATAAAAAAAATCGTTAAAATTTTTGGTTTATGATATATTTTGTTCCTTTGGAAGATATAAATCAAACTGTACTGTAAAAACTGTTTGTTATTTTTTCCAGTACAGTTGATACATATCTTCCAAAGGAACAAAACCATTTATAACCATTTACCTGGTATATGATTATAAATGATTACGAATTGAGCATAGTACGAGCATGGAGACGATTTGAGCATAGTATTCGAGAAAAATTTTAATTACCAAATTTTTGTTCAGTGTGTCCATATAAAAACCAGCAAATCCAGAAAGAAAAGTATTTAGAATAAAATTCCAAAATTTCGTAAGGGAGACGAATTTATGAATATTTTAAAAAAATTATTCATAAATTCATAATTAATAACAAAATTCACCTTAACCCGCGTAATGGTTTGAAAAGGACACCTCATATGCAAAGTATATTCTCGACTAACCCAACATGAGTGTTCATCAGTCTCTGGTGGCCCTAGAAGTGATGAACACTCATGTATTTCTGTGTGACATCTTAATTCGCATAAATTCAACCTATAAATTCATTTAAATTGATTAAAAGATTTTTAAATACTAGCCAGTGTGCGGGCGTCATGATGGAATAAGATTTGTCACATAAACTACAGTATATTATGTACTAGAAATTTCCAAGCGATACCGGGAATTTCTCGTACATAATATAGTTTATGTGACAAATCTTACTCCATCATGACGAACGCACACTGGCTAGTATTTAAAAAAAAAACTGTATTATGTACTTGAAATTCCCAAGCGATGCCAGGAATTTCAAGTATATAATACAGTTTATGCGACAAATCTTGATTTTTATTTTAATTACTGTACAAGGATGAAGAAACAACATATAAAACTTTATATGAAATTTTTCGTTTAAAGAAAAATTTTTCTCTCAAGGATAATGTTATTGATTGAAAACTGATTTACATTTTTAATATTGATTTCTATTTAGAATGCTATTTTTCGATCTACTATAATATCCTCTCATTTGATTTTTAAAATCTTTAAAATTATATTTAAAGTAAATTTTTTTTTTTTCAAATTTGATAAAAATTGGCTGCCATAATTTTTGTATATATCCGAAAACTTATCTGTTTATTCGTTCATAAATTTATAGGAAACCAATTATGAATTTTATAAAATTTATCAATCGATGTATTCATTCCGAGATGTTTCATCATACCAGTTTAGTAAATAGTGACTCTATAATTTTTCCTGTTTTATTCCTTTGTAAATAACATGTAATGAATATTCTGGAAACTAAAATAAATATAAAAAATAAACTGGATAAGTTTTGCTCTAATATGAAATCATTAATTACAACAAAACAAACAGAAAATTACTCAACAAACTCGTTTAAATTCAAAAATAAAGAACTTAGACTATTAAATTAACGCTTTGCACTGAATAATAAAGAAGGTAATCACCAAAAAAAATTAGTAGATACTCTCTAGATAACAAAAATAATCATGGTAATTAGAACTCGATCGATATTACATAAATACTTAATAATATTTGTAGAACATCTAAAGAATGCCGCTAAATTAATTATAAATAGCATCACGATTTATACTGTACTTTAAATCGTGCAGAACTATTACTTAAATTTATATCCTCTATTATCAGCTGGAAAAAAGTCCATTAACTACATCTACTTATCAGCTTTAAAGAATCATATTACATTAATTTGGTTAAAAATACTTAAATAATTTTTTCTTTAAATTAGTCAAAAAACACTTAGAAATATTACGAAAATTTGATTATCTTATTTTATAAAAATATTATTAAAATATAAGTTGGAATTGCAAAAAATTTTCTGCCAAATTAATGTAGTGATATCTTTATCGTTTGAAACGGGTTTTTGTATACTTAATAAAATAATAATAATAGTATTTTGAGTATATTGTAGTCATAATATTACAGGGTTGGCCAAACTTCATAGGATTACGAGCCACATAACAGAATTTCAAATACTTGAGAGTCGCAATCAGTTTCTTTCTGGATCAATGAGTCCACATCAGTTTTTTTCAGGTAATCTTAAAAATAGTTTCAAAAATTGTTTATTATATATTTTACATTAATTTATTTCTTATAAATGCATATTACTTTTTTCAATAAATGAATAAATTACAAATATATTATTTTTTCAAATTAAATAGTTATTTGCTTTATATTAACTATTAGCTTTCATGGTATGGAGAGCCGTAATTTGACCACTGTGGTGATATTACTTACAATGAACTGAAAACAATAAATGACAGATCTCAAGCAAAAATCTAAAATATAAAAACAAATTTACATTATTTTAATTCTAATAGGGGGAAAAAAGACAACAAAACAAAGTAGAATACAAAGAAATCATTCTGTAACAAACTGAGTATGTAAAAGTGCAAACAAGATAAATACTGTATTGCATTTAAACTTTCTTGGTATGAATATTTCACTAAAAACCTAGAAGTATAAAATAATAATAATCTTAGAGATTATGTTTATCTACTTGAGTTTTATATTAATTTTATGATAACTTATTATACTACTTTATATTATAAAGAAATTTTCTGATAGGAAAAAAATTAATTCATATTTTGATTTTAATTCTTAAGTCATTCTTTATTGTTGTTTAAATGTTAATGCGTATCATAATTTATTCTTTTCAAAAAGAGAAAAAATATTTTGAAATATTTATAATATAAAAATCACTTTTTTTAAAGAAATTTCAACATTTTTCAAGAGATTTTGAAATCGTTATCAATGCTGAACCGTATTTTGAAATTTGGATAGAAAAATTCTGTAATTCTATTAACTAACTTTGAAACGTAAAGAAAAATTTTGATTTTTATCTTCATACATAAGAAAGATGTTCGAATAAATTTGAGTTTTAAAAGCATTAATCTTTATACTTTTTTTTATACAAGTGTATAATTTATTCTCTGAAATTATGCAAATTTTCTAGCAGAAAGTTTAAAAACTTTTTAAATTAAACAACTTAACATAAATAGATATAAATGAATTCTCGTTATTGAATTAATTATACTCTAAAGTTTTGTTATAATTAAAAGTGATTAATAAATGCGGATTTAGCAAGTTTAGAATTTGTTTCTCGTCTTTTCGTGATAAATAGCATCATTAATCAGGTTTAAATTAAAATTATTAAATTTTAGGATGTAATAAGAGAAAGAATATATTGTTAACCTAATGAAGGATTTATAATTTACTATATATAAAAGAAAAAATTAGAGATTATAGTTATAGAATATTTATGATTAAAATATTAAATACAACAGATTCAGTGAAACATTATTCAATTTAAACGATTGATTACTGTATTTATTAAATGCATTATTCATTCTATAACTTTATGTCAATAACAAAAATTTATAGATTTAGTTGAAGGACAAATATAACTTTTGATATTATGAAGTACTGAATATAAATCATTAGAGTTAATATGCTGAATTTTCTTTTAATAAATTAAAAAAAAAATTTTGAGAATACAATAACAATTCTTATTAAAATGCTTGAATAAATTTTTAGTTTTTTTTCATTCGATAATATTTTATTTTTAATTCAATACCAGAAAATTCTCATTTATTTAACAAGATTCACTGCAATATCTAAAACAATCTAGTTGGATATTATAGAAATTTTATACCAAATATCTCAGTAATTTTGAGAATTATATGAAGATTTTATATTAGGAAAATTTTTAATATCTCTTTTCTTTATTAAATCATGGATCATAATATTATTATAACAAAAATAATAATTTAAAATCAGATAAAATGAAAAAAATATGTGCACTTCATTGAAACTAAAAATATGTATTGTTGTCTAATATTTCGTCCTTGATCACACTTTTATACTATCTATTTTGCGATTATTTTGTCAAATGATACTCTACAAAGAAATAATTTTTTCTCATTTTTTTTAAATGAATTTTCTTAGATATTTTCTAAGTTTAAGGAAATAAATCTTCATTGGATATCTAATGATTTCATTAATACAAATATTAAAAAGTTTTTGTATAAAATTTGAATGCTAGTAATTAGTAAATAATATTTACAAATTACATTAAGCTATTTAAATTTTGTATTTTGTATAGTTATATAAAAAAAATTTGAACAGAAAAATTTTAAAAATTATGTTATTATATTTTGATAGTTGTTAATCTATCAGAACTATGGGATTTTACATCAAAACTGTGTTTATTCCTTAGGTAGGAGGATTTTTTAAAAAAATGCAAATACCCGGTTTTGCCCCATGGGTAAGGTAAAACCGGGAATACATTTAATTTGAATTACATTTGAATACATGTAATAGTCTACATTTTCAAAATTTTTATCTACAAAATTAAAAAAATACTATTTTTCTTATTTTATCAAAAAAAGGCATATATAAATATGCCATCCTCTTCCTCTATATTTGAACAAGCTACATGGACTCATTCTTGATACGTGCAACACCAGATCTATCCTTTCTTTGATTTGGAATGTGCATATAGTTCATTACAAAATATGCAGGCTTTAATGTTTTCTTCCTCTTCTATGGACGATTTTGTATTTCCAATGTTTTTTTTCATTTTTATTTGCCTTTTTTACTTCATTTTCTCCTTTTTTTCCTTTGCTTTTATGCTTTTCTCTTTTGTGTCACTGACTTTTGTGGTTTTAGAAAGGTATAATTTAGAATCTTTCTTATTTTTTCCTAGGTATACCGGATACTGAGGCATAGATACTATCCGGTTTTGCCCCATAGCTCGATACCCAGTTTTGCCTCATCACGATATGTTTTAATAAAAATGGCATAGCTACATTCAATGTTGCGGTAAAATATTTATTAATCTGTTAAAATATTTTTTAAAAGAATGAATATACAGGAACATTTATTAATAATGATTCTTCGTGTATATGGCACTACAGAGTGGTATATATTAATCACAAAATCGAAATATTTCAGCACAAAACCTCTAAAACATTTTAACAAAACAACTAGCATGCACCGTCATCTCCAATTCAGTTCCTATGGCATAAATCTGGTTTAGAAGTAGTTTGTGAGTTTTCTGTTAAATTGCAGCGGTCATCTCGGAGATACAGGGGTACCCGGTTAACCCGCCTACCGGTTTTACCTCCTTCTCCTAATCATTATTATTACTTTCTATCTCATTTTTATTTGTATAAAGTTAATATTTTTATGGATATTGTTAGCCGAATGTCATTCCACGATTTTTCAGTTGAAACTGGTAATAATTCATCGATACTCAAATTTTCATTTCTGAAAGTAAAAATTATTTTTGCAATATCTATGAAAAATTTCTACAGATATTGTGAAAATATCTATATAGTTTGTTATAATTTTATATATAAGACTAAATGGTTTTCTATATCGAAAAATAAAGAAAATTTATTGTCATAAATTTAAAAGTTAAGAAATTATATTTAACAGTCAATGAATCGTTTATTCATTTTAAAATTTATTTTAAATAAAATGATTCGTTAATTTATGAAAAATATATTGAGTCTTACAAAATTTATCTATACAGTATAATTTATAAAAATTATTTTTTTGAACATAATAACGTCTTATCTCTTGACATAATAAATTTGTCAACTGTTTGTCTAAGATTAAATATATTTTTATTATTTTATTAATTAAACTAGACATTAATAATGATTATAACTTAAATTTTAAAATTGGATAATAAATTAATCAGTTAAGTTTGAATTTATTTTTATAACAATTTTTTTGTTTTTTTTTTATTGAATACTTTTACAAAAATAAATTTATTGATTATTGAATTTAAAATTGCACATCTGGTTTATAATTATATTTAGTTATTTTTGATTTAGAAAATATCAAAAACTTATTTATAGAAGAATTTTATTAAATGTATAAACAAACAATTAAAGATTAATTCTATAAAAATAAATTCAAAAAGAATGAAAATTAAATTATTCTGTTTTCTTTAAAAATAATTAAATTAGCTTATATTTTGTGCATTTTAAAAAGAAACAGCTGAATGGCATATCAACTAATTATATTTTCTATAAGATTTCTTCTACTAAAATAATTTTATTTTTCTGAAAATATATTTACTGACTTGTCAAGATAATATTGTTACAAAAGAACTTGACAATAATAATACAAAAAGAAGACATTCAGAAATAAAAAAATAATTTTCGAACAATTTTTGAGGTTAACAATTAAATTATGTAAAGAACCTTGTAAATAATTCAACAGTTCAAACGTATTATGTTATTTTTTTTTACTCATTCAATTGATCGATTTATCAGGATCTTTTATTTTCAACAACAACAATACGATCATAATCTCTGAAAAGGTAGGAAATATTCAAAAAAGACGAGAGAAAATTCTCATAAACCGATCAAAGGTGCCATACATTCTATACTAGTTTCTTTCATGTTCTCCTCTTATTTATACTCTCAAATTTAAACGTCCTCAAATACTCTTCCATTTGCCCTACTCTTTCCTATCTCACACTTATCATTTACATGACTAGCATGCATCATTTCATCAATTGCTCTTCACTCATTTGTTCCACATGACCAAAAAACCCCAGTCTGATTGCATTAGTCATACTTTCTTCAGCATTTTATATAATTTTAATTTGAAGAAATCACGAAAATTATTATAAAAGTACATAATTAATATTGAGGTAAATATTTAATTCTAGAAGAAAATAAAACAAGAAAACTTACACTGTATTTTTAAGATAATTAAATTAATATAAATTGGCCTCGGTTACAATAAATTTTATATATTATAAATATTTTAATGAATTAAAATAACTTTTCTCATAGAAATGTGTGATTTTTTTTGAATGACAACGAATTTATCGTGTTTTTTTTTTTTTTTTTTAAATTTGATATGATTATTCTAGATGATCGAAAAAAATTATCAAATTAATTTATTACATTTTATTATTGTATATTTATTATTAATTATACTGTATAATGAATATTGAAAAACGAGAAAAGTAGTTATACAAATATGAAGTTCAACATTTAAAACAATAATAAGCTTATATCAAGAAATAATAAAGATCTTTTAAATATTGTTAAACAGAAAACCTCGTAACAATATTTGAATAGATAAATTCAATAATATTTAAATAATAATTCAAGTATTATAAAATATTACTTCTGTACCTCCTGTCCTTGATATCAAAAGTGTAAAATTTATTAAACTGATTTAATGGGATGAAATTCTGATTAAAAATACTTTTCTGAATTTTATATCTTCAAAATAATATTAAAAGAACATTATAATAAATTACATCTACTAATATCGGATATAGAATATAATAGAGTAAATTCAAGAGAGATGATAGTGTCAGGAGAGACGACGCAGCTAAATATATTTACATCCCGTAGCCAAGATGGCATTGTAGTAGTGATTACGGCATACAGTAACTGCCATTCATTTGTGTGAACAGCGTAGATGCTGATTTGCTTTATCTGAGTCAATTAAATAATCCATATCATATTTCAGCATGCTTACAAAATTTACAACTGTTTTTCTATAATAAAAGTATAAGATCAGAATCAGGGATTCTTTTAAAGTAGCTTTTATGTATGAATAATGCAGTATCTATGGTAGTGTTCTAATCCTAAATTAAACTCATGCATTCAATCAGTAAGGAACACATGGCTGCTTAATTCCATCAAAAATAATTGAATGAAATGGTGCAGGCATTATTTTTGATTGATATCCATTATTTTTCTTTTATTTTCATGGTTTAATATCGATGATGGTCCTAAGCTTTTCTCAGTGTTACCAGTTTTAAGCCTCCTCCTTAGTGTGGTACAGGGCACTCCAAACAGCCTGAACATTTCATTTAAACTTATATTGCCATCTTTTACTGAATGCATAGCTGAAGTCAGCTGCTCCTTAGTTCTTATACCTCTAGAGCAATTTTTTTTGGGTTTGTAATCGATGGGCATCTATAAGAAATCTTATTTTGCAGTCGGGATAGATAGCTTGCGCCATCTCACCCGAGTTGGCGCAAGATATCTATCTACCAGTAGTTGAGTGAGATGGTTTTTTATAACTTTTTATAAATTGTTTATTTTGTTACTTTCTTCATTTTAATTAATTAATTTTTGATATTATTTTGTGCATATGATTCCATGTAAGCTATTTTAATAATAAAAGTTTTTGTTTAGGAATATTAATTATTTTGTCAGTAGGCTATACAAAAAAAAGGTGCGGCATCTATCCCGGTTTTACCTTAAATATTAGTAAAAATTAATATCTGAATGGAATCATATTTTGTAAAAATAAAACGTAAACAAATAAATTTTAAAACGTTTTTAATTATCCCAGGACATAAGGTCATAAAATATCAATAGCTTCTTACTTTTTGTTTGTATCTTGTATACGTTAAGCTAATAAAATAATTAATGATACTTATAAATTTTATTGTATTTAATGTTTTTATTTTTTATAAATATTCATTTTTAATAATTCTTAAGAAATATTCTCAAACAATATTCGAATAGCAAATATAATGAAATTTCTAAAAACAATTTAATATTTTCCATTATTGTTTTTTTCCCCCTCTCGGAAAATAAAAATTGTCAAAAATTGTTAATACAGTATATTTATGTTAGACAGATTTGCTGTTCTTCAAATAAAATAAATTTTATGATAACACTCTTATCAGACTACAGTACTTATAAATTTTATTATTTTTTTCCCTCTTATCAAAACAATGGTTTTTATTGTTTGAATATCTTGAATTTGTTTTCTCTGGTACTCTAAAATTGATATTCGATGAAAATTTTTATTCATTATAGAGTGAAAACAACAAATTTATGAAAGAAATTGAATTCGTTTGCTAATATCGATTTTAAGTAAATATTACTTCTTCTTAAAAAGTTTGTTTTTATTATTAACAATTTTTATTTAAAACTGATTTAACTTTATTTCTTTATTGATTTTCTTTCTTTACTTCTTGCTGTACTTTATTTTAATTGTTACTGGTTTTATTATAAGGAAAATCATAACTGAAATCAAATGAACTTATTTGAACTAAAAACTTTTTTAAATTAATTTTCTTTCTCATTTATTTTTAGCAAATATTCATTGTAACTAAATTTAAATTACTGTTAACTATTTCAATTATATGATATAAAATTTTTTATTTATTTTTTTAATGAACTTGAGACTACAAAAAACATTTTTGTTAAGTTAATTTCAAAGTTAAATTTTTAAAAATAAATTATTATAAGCTATTTATTAGTTATTACGAATTTTTTCATTATTTTTTTTATCTTGATTAATCTTGTACTGAAGTAATTTTCTCGTAGCTCTATGAAGTTCTAAATAAGTATATTCGAATTTTAATCTTCGTTTTACAATATATTGATTCTACTTATTTATTCCAACCATCTGTTATTCTGACTGCCCACTAGATTTTAAAGCCTATTACAAGTTAGCAACACCCATGTTGTTTAACCGAAAAATTAAAGGATGAGTTTCAATGGCGGGCCTAGAGCCTTTCTGAAAAATTGGAAATGGAACCCTATCCTCTCCAAGATGATATGGGACTGCTACACCACTAGCCCATCCGGCCGACCTGACAAGTATCCCAAACATTATAGAACATTCAAATTTCAGGAGCTAGTCGCTTATTACAGAAGATGATCTATTATTTTATTATAAGTTGTTGACTATTCTAAACAAAAATAACAGTTTCTCTGAAAGTATCTATCAAATATTAATGACATTATTTTCATTTGAAAAGATTTTAAATACATTTTACACTAATAGTTTTATGTATCTACTTGTCTGTATCTCTATTAGGCTTTCTCAAGAATAAAACATGACAAAGCATTCAAATTTTACACAATTGTTTATTTTTATCTAAGACATGTGAGTAGTAATTTAGAAAATTCTGTGCGATTTGTTTGTAAAATAGAATTTTCAATTTAAAAAGTTTTATATAAATCTGAAATATTGTACGTGAAACAATTTGGTAAGCTTGAACAAAATATGCTCATTTAAAATTGTTCAGTAAAAAATAGCTATAATGTTACTGATATCGATAAAATTTATGTTTTTATTAGTTTTTCTATTAAGGTTATAGTTGTATATGATATATTCTATCAATAAATTAAGAAAAATTATTTGTTCAACTATTAAACTAAAGATAAATTTACTATTTTCACTACAACTTTACAAAATTTCTTTAATAATTTTAATGTGAATTTTAAAATTCTATGTAGAATATAACGATTTTCTTTATTAAAAAATTACAATTATTTTTAAATTCTATACTGGATTACATTTCTCAGATTAAAAAATGTGATATATTTATATAGTATATATGTGATGTGCATACTTATCGCAGCTTGCGAGCTACATGCGGTTTTTTGGTACCTATAATGAGGCTCCATATTATGAAAATCAATAATTAATATAGAGCAAATATCTACTTAATTTGAAAAAATAATATATTTATAATTTGCTCATTTATTGTAAAAAGTAGTATGCATCTATACGAAATAATTGCATATGAAATATATAATAAACAATTTTTGAAACCATTGTTAAGATTATTCGAAAAAGATTGATGCGGCTATCATTAACCTAGAAAGAAGCTGATTGCGGCTCTCAAGTATTTGAAATTCTCCTATGTGGCTTGTAGTGGCATGAAGCTTGGCCATCCCTGGTATATACTGTATAAGAGTATGATTAAAAAATGATGAGATATGATATATACAAAAATATACATTTCTTTAATTTTCATTAAATGAATATTTATCTGTTTAAATATAATTTTATTTAAACAGATAAAATATTCATTTAATGTTTAAATTATAACATGCATCGCTTACATAAAAAGATTAGTCCTCTTTTATTAGGGGAAGGTTGCTATCGTTGGGCCGGCTCCTTCGATGAGCCACCTCCATT
>WUQG02018331.1:0-31563 GCA_011317285.2 Androctonus mauritanicus | reverse complement strand
AAAAATCCATTCAGCCGTTCTTGCGTTATAACTATACATACACTCTCAGGCATTTCAGATTTATAATATATATAGATTATATTATTTTAGCAATAATAGCAATATTATTATTATTATTATTATTATTTTGTTATTAGCAATGTATTTGTTTGTTTTCATGGCACATCACAATTATTGCAATGTTTGTTTAGGTTAGACTCAGAATTTGCAATTGTGCCTAGGATGATGAATTCTACCATAATAACTTCTTGTTTAGCCCATTTTAACATCACTTTGCATGCCGATATGGAACTTTTTGGACTGTAGGAGGTGATGCATATTTCCATACTATATTTTGTTACTAATTCTTATGATTGAATGCAATATCCAACTTTGTAGCCTATGATGATTGCACTGAAAAAATCACCACCATCCCAAAGGTATGCTGATGATATTCCAAGCCATATGCAGCATACAGAATCTTCTGATTCTTGTTGTTCCATCAATACCAAATATACTGTAACCTCCCTGTACTGCATGCATTTATTAATGATGTCATAAACTGTTCTCTCTGAAATCTTGAATTATGTAGCAATATGTTTGATTTTTGCATGTCTTTTACATTGGATGGTAGCATCAATAATAGAGATGTTCTAATTAGGTGAAGTTTTTGAATGACCTGATCTTTCTAATCACATCAATCCGTACATTTTTGAACTGTGCATAGTATCAGCTTATTGCACAGCCTGATAAGCAGCCATTCTTATATACAGAAAACATCTAGTGATAAATGCTGCTTGTAAGGACATATTAAGACCATGAATGTTGTGGAGACCCAGAATTCGGGTCGGATACAAGGTTTCACTCCCCCACCTCATCAAAAATTACGAAAGGAATTTGAGCAGAGTGACACCTTTAAAAGAAAAACAAACGATAAAAATATTGTACTGTTCGGTCCGGAGAATCTTGTTCTCCACAACATAAAAAAAGAATAATAAACAACAGAAAATATATATCAAACAAAGAGTTGTGTTACACGAGGAGTCACTCAGGGGTCACCGAATGGACCAGATGTGTCCGCGAGTTGCTCCGAGGTCTCCACACAGACTGGATATCTCCAAGAGTCTGCTCTGAGACTCTGAACAGAAGGTGGGAAAAATATAGTAACGAAGGTGATTCTGTGTCTCGTCCCGTCAGTGGATATCCGACGAGGACTAGGGAACAAAGACAAAGAATACTGAAGGATTGAAGTATATTGCTTTTAATCTCTCTCCCAGGTATGATCTCTTGCATCAAATAGCTCTCTTCAAGAAAATATGTTAATATTATGTTTTATTTCCTGTTTATTTTAAATAAATATGTATTATTTACTTTATATATGTTTCTGAATCAATTCTCCTATCCTGGATCCCTGCGCTACTTACTCACGTGTCACATTCTGAAATTAATATTTCAAACAAAATAATAAGTTTTCGGTCATTTACTGATGTCGGAATTTCACGTGTTGGAGAAACACGTAAAACTTCTGGTGTCAGACTGATGTTTCGACCTACATACGTTGTGGGATTCTTACATTACAATGTAAAGTCACTCTTGTTAAAACTCAATCAGCTTTCTTGAACTTAAACCTATAAAAAATATTGAGTTATCAAGTTCTGAACTTGGTAGGTAATCACATGGAATGTATTAAAAACTTATACTCAGATCTATCAATATTGAAGAATTAATTCTGGTTAAATTCTTTCTTAATAGTAATTAAGAATGATTTGAGGTTCATGTTTGAAAGAAGGCTAAAAAGTCCATCTGTTTGACTTCTATGATTCATTCGATGAGTTCTGAAGAAGAGTATCAAAAATTTTAAGTGCAGTGTCTATAACTCAACTGTCAATGGAATGTTTGTTTCTATCATTATATTTTATTCTAAGAGATGTAAAGTTATCCAAGAAGATAACATTAAAAGAAATACTATTATGTCATAATTAATTATCTGTTTTGCTAAAATTGTTAGAGAAATAATTGAAAATTATTTGCATGTTTTATTAAATTTTTTTTGTTATATTTGTCAAATTATTCCAATAATTTAATTCATTTAATAAAAAATTTATTTTTGATTTAATATTTAAAATTTTGATAAGTTTTAATTGATGAATTTACAGATTACGTCTTAAAAAATTAAAGAAAAAAGAAGACAAACAGAAGTGGGATGATCGTCATTGGACTCAAAAAACCTTGGAAGAAATGACAGAACGAGATTGGCGTATCTTCCGAGAAGATTTTAACATTGCAATTAAAGGAGGACGTATTCCCAATCCTATAAGACATTGGAAAGAATGCTTTCTACCGAAAGTAATTCTTGATATAATAGAACAGTTAGGTTATAAGGTAAATGAAAATTTTGTAATGTTATTGTCAAAACTAAATTAATTAATTAAAGCTCATATTATTTTTCTAAAAATTTTAATTTTTTTTTTTTTTTTTGAAAAACATTCTTCAATGATGAATTCTAGATTTCAAAAATAATCATTTTTCTAAATGCAAGTTAATTATGATATTTATTTCAACTGAATCTTTAACTTGTTTATTTAATATCAGATTTATTCAATATGGCTTTGAGCACATTGTGTGCCAAATGATTTAAGAATCTTTTATATCTGAAGAAATATATCTGGTGCTATGTTAGTTTAATTTTTAAAAAACACATGCTGAAACATTGCTAGCTAACTTCCAAAAGTAAAAGTATCTGCAAAAGTTTGATTTTAATAACTTTTTATGGAGGGATTACAAAATAATTTTCCATACAATCATTATTTAATCTAATTTAATATTTTTTAAAGGCATTCTAATACTTGATTGTTTTGTAATTTACCATGAATTTTTTTCATATTCTGTAAGCATAACCAGGATTATGATAATTAGGAAATCTGATAGAGCAAAGATGTAACTTTTCAATTTTTTTAATCTTAAGAAAAGTTGCTGATGTAATAGTGAACTTGGAAAATTGCAAAAGCATTCAGATATAATAAATCTTGGTTACTTAATTTAAATGAGATTAAAGGCTAGCTGGATAATGCACAAATTGACAAAACATATTATAAACTATATGAAAATATGAAGTAAACAGAAAATTTTATTTGTTATGAAATATTGTACAATATTAAGATAAACATGACTGTCAAGTTCATGTTTGCTGAATAACTGATTTTTTATTAAATATATTTGCTGTAATTTATTTATTTGTCTTTATCTATCCTTTCTAAGGCTTTTATTTTATTCATTTAAAAGAACTGTATTTTTTTTCACTTATAATGTTAGTCAAACAATGACAATTTTTTAAAATGAGCAGCATGAAAAGCTTATGATTATATTAAGTCAATTCTGAATTAGTTTGATCATATGGAGTGAAGAATAATTGATGTGATTTTATACTGGAAGTAGATAGTAAATGTGAGAGAAGAAAGCTGCAAAAAGATTGAATAGAGCAAGTGGGTAACTGAGGATCTATAGGTTTAATAATATAAATAAAAGACAGGCATTGGAAGAAACTAGTATAGTATGTAGAGATAAGAAAGTATATCATCTCATGTTCAGTTTGTGAGTCATTTTCTTTCTAATGCTGCCCACCCTCACTTAAAGGTAAGGAAAGATGATGGTAACTATATTAATTTCTGTACCAACTATCATTTTGGTGACCAACACTATTACTAAAATCATTTAGGAAGCCATACCTATATTTAATATGAATAAATACAAAAATATTACTTTTCTAGGTTCTAAAACTATTTATAACATAGTATTCTTTGACAGTGTTATGTAAGTCAATTAACCCATATAATTTGTTATATAATTACTGTAATTTTAAAACAATGTTCTATATACCTGTATATAAATTATTGCATATCATAAAGCTGGCAATATTGTATCAAGTGGTCATTGCAAAAAGTATACATTAATGGCTTAATTCAAATTAATCTAACCAAGTTTATAGCATATATAAGCAATTATTTTTTTAACACCACTTCAAATCTTTGGCTGACTACATAATGATATCCATTCGAAACCCAATTACAAACTGCCCACATCTGTAGTAGAGCCAATAGGACTTTACAAATGAATCAATGACAAAATTTTTTCAGAAACATGGAATCTTAATTTCACACTTTCATGCATTTGGAATGGGGTTGATTGAATCATTCATGAATATCTAAAAAATCTGGAAGTGCGAGATCCAAAATTAACTATAAATATTGCTTAATGGAAATAAAAAACATTTCCATCAATTTGTCTCTCATCAATGATTTTGCAATAATGGCAATTGGCACCATTATTTCAAAATTATTGATGGCATCTATTGTAAGTATTGATTTTCATTGTAAATAATCACTATTATAAAATTGCTGATTATTGTATTGCTGTATTGCTGTCAATTTAATTTTAATAAAATAAAAGTATAATATACCATTATGCATTTATTATAGTTTGATAATATTATTGAATGACTATTTATTGTGTGTTTTAATTATGAATAAAATGGTCATAAAAATTATTTTATTTCCTAAAAAGTTAAGTTTCACTTATTTGATTTATATGAAATCAATATATTTTCAAGAAAGAAATAAAAATTGAAACTTAAATATTTTCTAAAAAATGATTATTTTATTAAACAGTTCTTTACATACAAAATATTTTTAATTTTTAAAACAGTAAAATCTCATTGATTGCGTATATACTGAATTTTAGGAACCTACTCCTATCCAAAGACAAGCCATTCCTATTGGTTTGCAGAATCGAGATATTATTGGTGTTGCTGAGACTGGAAGTGGTAAAACTCTAGCTTTTCTTATTCCTCTTTTGGTATGGATTACTTCATTACCTAAAATTGAAAGGTAATTAATTAATCAACTATAAATATTAAAATTTATTTTTTTTTTAATTCAGTATTTTAGAATATAAATGTATTTATATCTTGTTAATTTAAGAGTGGAAGATGTTGATCAAGGGCCATATTCCATAATATTAGCACCTACACGTGAATTAGCTCAGCAGATAGAAGAAGAAACAATTAAATTTGCTAAAATGTTAGATATTCGTACAGTTGCTGTAATTGGTGGATTGTCAAGAGAAGAACAAGGATTTAGGTTACGACTTGGCTGTGAGGTATAAATCTTAAAAATATATTATATTGATTAACCATGTTTCAATAATGAAAACAATTTATTATTTTAGATAGTAATTGCAACTCCAGGTCGTTTGATTGATGTTCTAGAAAATCGTTATTTAGTATTAAGTCGTTGTACTTATATCGTTCTTGATGAAGTAAGTTAATTTTTCAGTATTTCTTAATATTCTGCATTGAAAATACATAATATAAAATATTGATTTCAGAAAATTTTTTGACTACAAATCAAGTAATGATTATAATATATGTATTTTATTCAGGCAGTCCTTAACTTATATTCCCTACATAAAAATAAAAATATATTTATTATGGCAGCTAGAGCTATAATATAGATATGTAAACATTTTATCTCCTAATAAACACATTAATGCTTTTATAAGCATTTTTTTCCTAATTTCATCATTTATAATAAATACATGTGTTTTATGGGCTATTAGCTTAATTTTAGTTAAGGACCAATATCTGGATCTCTTCTGAAAAGTTGAAGGTTTGGGACTTGGAACTGATTCAGATTTTTCAAGATGATAGGTGACTGCTTTATTATGTGACTAATTCTTATATATTTATTCTTTAATATAACTATTTTTAATGTTATGTTTTTGTGTGACACAATATAGGATACTATTTCAGATATATGGCAGTGTTTTTCAAACTGCAAGTCACATCCAACTAAAACGATTATGAAATAAATAAAACATATTGCAATGAACAAAAAAAAAATGCACAAAAAATGTTGAAAACAACTTATAAAACTTTTATGAAAGCATTTCATTTGTCCTAATATGTACTATCTATAACAAATATAACATATTGGTTAATAATGAATAAATGAATATAATAATTCACACAATGTATCTTTATCACATATAAGTTACAATACAAAATATGGTTCCTGCATTCAAAAAAGTTTGAAAAATGCTGATATAGAATATGCTCCAAATATGTAAGTCAGGGATTGCCTGTATTATATTTTCAGTTATTTTGATAATTTCATCCTTTCACTTTATCAAGTCTTTAGTAATGTTAGATTAGCAAATATACTAAGTTCTCAGATCTTACTTGTTAGTTATAGAAATATCAAAATACATGAGTTAAACGTTTTTATATATATTTTATTGACCTAACATTGAAATGAATGATTAAAATAATTCATAATATCAATGCACATAATATAGAAAGCTGATGTTTGATGGATTTCAAAATGATGGATTAGATTAAAATAAACAATACTTCTCCAATTGGCAGTAAAATTTATGGTTAACATTCCAACCATCAGTAGGTTTACTGAATTATTGGAACTCTACTATAATTTGTTTTCAAATGAAAGCTATTTTAGATAACAGATTAATATCTAATCTCTAATTTTCCTTTTAGATTATAAGAAATCTACAAAGCACTATAAGCAGGAAAAACAACAAATTTATTATTAATTATTCAGTACATATACTGATGATGATTAAATTTATTGTTTTTTTTCTGGTTTTAGTGCTTTATGGATTCCTTGTATTCCTCTTAGATTTTTCTAATATCACTATTTTTATATTTATTCATTTACTCTTACATCTGCATAATTTATATTTTGATATTAATAAGTTAAATTTGTTAACTAATAAAGTAATTTATATTTTTATTTATATTATATTATTTCTATTATTCAATACAAATTTTTAAATTTAACTTTACTAGCTATAGAACATAGTTGTCATAATAAGATTGCAGAATGATAGCAGAAAAATTTATTCCATCCTTAAGTTTAAGAACTTCAGACATGCTCATCTCATGAATTTGGAACAATTATTCTAATTGAATAATTTAATAAATAAAAGGATAGAATAAATATGTAATATAAATTTCCAAAATTGCTAATATTTTGGCTTAATATATAACTGTTATAAATTTATTATGGAGTGTATTTATATCATAACTTAAAGAAAATGTATATTTTGTTTAAATTTTCTTTTTTATCTTTTATTAATGATTAATTTATTATCAGTAATGAACAAATACAAGAATTCTTAAATTTGTGTGCGTGCGTGTGTGATTAGCTAATAAATTTTATTAATAAATCATTCAAAAATTATGAAAATTTAAATATATTATAATCATAGAATTATATATATTTAAAAATATTCTACATCAAATTCATATTTAGTATGAAAATTTTAGAGAAAAATTTCATATTGCTAATTTTTATTTTTAGCAAAAAGATTCATCATTAGTAAATTAATGTTTAAAATATTAATTAAAACATTAATTTATATTATGCATTATTTTATATATTATATTATTTATTTTATATATATTATTATTTATATGCACTTTCAATTCTATATATTTATATTTTGTATGTAAAAAGTGCTTAATTTTTATAATAATTTCCTCCAAATTTCACTTGTAAAATTGTAAGATCTCTAGTTCAGAAATCCCACATGGATGAATCAATTATTTTATCTTTGGAAAAGATACATGTCTGAGAGCTATGTTCAGAAGTAAAAATAAATAATTTGCCCCCTTACATTTAAATCCTTACATGCTCTAATAATGACAAGGCTCTTGTAAGGCTCCAATGCAAGGTCAAAACATCCCTCTTGAATCACTACCCTTTCTGAACTCTTGCTGAAAACACAAAATCCTATTTGTAGGTCTATTATTCCAAAAATAAAAATAAAACCTGCATATCTAGTCCTCTTACTGGCATCAGAGATAACTCAGAGATATCTAATTGGGAAATGTGACTTAATAACTAAAAGCATTTGGCATCATTACTTATCTTTTAGTCCAAAAAAGATGGATCACTGAAAGAGTTACCATCCAGAGATTTATTTTTAAGAACCGTATATGTCTAAGAATTTGGAAGAAGAAAAATGGTCATTACCTGATTATTCTCCGATACAAATGGAAGGTTAAATACAATGAGGTTTTGCCTGATGCCCTGAAGGAATCATTCATGATATTGCATCTTTCACTATCTCAATACTGTTCAACCATCAGCACAATATCTCACACCTTGGTTTGAATAGAACTAGAGCATCTTTAGCCAGAGTAAGGAGCTCTAAACTGAGATCCTTATCCCTGCTGCCCTTCTCTATGACAAGAATGCAGAGTTGGAATTATAGAGGGGAGAACAGATTCTTAATACAACAAGAATATAAGACCTTTATTTACAGACTTGTATATCAGGATCTGATTCTGATGTACAAATGTCTGTTATATATTCCTGTTGTATGAAGAATGTCTCATCTTGTCTCCAATTGAACTTGAGATTTAAAGTTCATCTTTTAGTGACAACTTATATGTTGATTTATATTTTCTTTGATTAAATTTTAAACCTCTGAAAACAATTGATAAGTGATTATATTTTAATAATTAATGTAAATTTTTTTTTAATATATATATAGGCAGATAGAATGATTGATATGGGTTTTGAACCTGATGTTCAAAAAATTTTAGATTATATGCCTGTTACTAATCAGAAACCAGATAATGAAGATGCAGAAGATGAAGAGAAAATGTTAGCCAACTTTATGACTAAACATAAATATCGACAAGTAAGAGTTTTGTCATTTTAACAAAAATTAGTACAAATTCATAATTTAAATAGTTATTTTTAATAAGCTGTTATTTTATAGACAGTCATGTTTACAGCTACAATGCCTCCAGCTGTAGAAAGATTAGCTAGATCATATTTGCGACGTCCAGCTGTGGTATATATTGGATCAGCAGGTAAACCTACAGAAAGAGTAGAGCAAATAGTATACTTAGTTGCAGAAAGTGAGAAGAGGTAAGTACATTGTTTTTATATAAAACTTTGAAACCTACTATTTTATATACTTATGTTTTATTCAATTTATTTTACATTAGACGTAAATTGTTGGAAATATTGGAGCAGGGTGTTGAACCACCTGTTATAATTTTTGTTAATCAGAAGAAGGGTGCAGATGTTCTGGCTAGAGGATTAGAAAAAATGGGGGTAAGATTAAAGTTGAACTTTAGTAGCATAAAATATATATTAGTAACATAGTTTTGAATATTAAAATACCTATACACATAGTTTGGAAATTATGTAAGTTGCTTATATTACAAATTACCATTGATTAATAAGAAAAAGTAAATAAATCAAAAATTTTAATTTTGAATTTATTTTGATTTTCTGTTTGTATTTTACAGTACAATGCATGTACTCTTCACGGTGGTAAAGGACAAGAACAAAGAGAATATGCATTGGCAAGTCTTAAGAGTGGATCAAAAGACATTTTAGTAGCAACAGATGTTGCTGGACGTGGTATTGATATCCGGAATGTATCTCTAGTAATTAATTATGATATGGCAAAATCAATTGAAGGTTTGTGGAATAAAATTTATTTGATTTTTTGTTTTTTTTTGTGACACAAATGAATTTATATTATTTTATTTCTCATTTTATAGATTATACTCATCGTATTGGAAGAACTGGTCGAGCAGGTAAACATGGTGTGGCTGTCACATTTTTAACTAAAGAGGATTCTCATTTATTCTATGATATGAAACAATGCATTTTGAGTAGTCCAGTATCAACATGTCCTCCTGAACTAGCTAATCATCCTGATGCACAACATAAACCAGGTACTGTGGTTACAAAAAAGAGAAGAGAAGAAAAGATATTTGCATAATCAGAAAATAAATTTCTGGTTTTTACACAATGACATTATATAATATCCAGAATGGATAATAATTAAAATGTTCTTTAAGGACAATAGATTTTGAAATTGTTGTGAATAGCTTGAATTTTAAAGTGGAAAATAACTAAAAATTATCCTGAAATGTTTTTTATCAATTATATCATTGTATTATATTGTACATCATGATAAAAATACATCATATGGATTAAAATATTGATATATCATCAATAAATTTTTATTATTTAAATTTTTATGATTTTGCATAAATATTAATTTTTCAAAAACATAATTCATTTCTTGTATTATTTATTTTCATAATACTACTAATTCTCAATTATTACTTTCAAATAAATTTACTTAATGCATTTACTTAAAATACTTTACAGATGAATTTTAAAAAATCTCTTGTTATTAATAGAATGAATTTTATAAATAAATTACTAGGGTGTTATAACCATATATATATATTTTTTTTAATATTTAAATGTTATTTTATATGAATGAAAACTTCTCATTACATTTTGAATGTGATTATATATCTGAACAGAAGAATATATAATTGCTTTAACAGTACAATATTAATTAATTTATATTGAAACAAACATCATTAAAAATTAATTTTTAATCAAATTTTTAAAAAATTTATGAGCTATAAAAATTAGGACAAATTTAATTGTATTGATTGAAATATAAATTTATTTATGAAAAAGTCAATAGATAGCATTTTTAATTTGACTAATTATTAGTTATCTGAATATATTTTTCTAATTTTTGAAAAATAGTTTTGCTATATAAAAAAATTCGTTTAATTTATAACAATATATTTATGAATTTTAATTATAAATTTAAAAACAAACTCGTACGTTTTAACAAAAAAAAAAAAAGAAAGATTTATTTTAATATATATATTATGAAGAAAGACATAGATATTATTATTATTATTATATAAGCAAAATGATATGTGAAGTTCATAATTCCTATCTGATCAACATTAACAGAAAAATTCTTTAAAAGTTGATAAATTCCTAAGGGAATGAAAATTCAGTTTCCAAAAAAATAATCAAACACTTAACAAAATTACAAATATTTAAATAATTAAGAGGTGATGCTAAGAATATAACTGTTTGATAACGTCACCAGAAAGATGTATGACGTAATAAATGAGAATAGCAACTCTTAATGTTTCAAATAGTACAAACTAGTTTTGCCCTTCCTCGACACAAACCATTAGATTAATTAATGATTTAAGGTGGCATACGTCAAAAATAAAGATAACTACTCATTAAAAATGTCGCCTCTTCTCATTAATCTAATTCACGGTCGAACAAACACATCAGATTAAAAATAAAAAAAAAAGATTTATTATTTTCTAGACACTTTCAGAACAAAATTTTCCCCTTCTTTAATATTATCTAAAATATCTTTAAATTCTTCAGAATTTATTTTTTAAACTTAATGTGATATTTTTAGGAACTTTTAATATTTAAGCGTTCCTAAAGGTCACATATTTTTCCTTCCGATTTTCAAGTATTTTTCTTTTCTTGTAAGATTAAGATTTTTATGATTTGCTCATTAGCTTTCTTTAAAATTATCATTAGAAAGAATATATTTTTTACCAATTTTAATAGTGAAGATTTTATATAGAAAGAAAAATCTACAAGTTACTTGTAATCGAAATTAAATTATATATAAGCTTACATCATCATATCTCGTATAATAATAATAACTTTTTTTTAAATGGTGTTTCCGCGTACAAATTCAATTTTCATGTATCCATTTTGGGCATTCGGATATTTTATTATTTTATTAACATTATTCATATAAAACTTTATACGAAAAAATATTTACATGTTTTCAGAATGCATTGAATCATATAGTATAGAAACCGTTTACATCTTCAGATTCGACTTCTCTGCATGACTGAGTTAGTAAGCGGGATAGACGAACTTACGTAATTAAGCAGATATTTAAAACAGATTAATACGTTTTATTTGTTTTATGAATAAATCTTCAGTACTTACAACCGATTGCTTTATCAATTGTAATCGAATACGGTCCATGAAATGAAGCGGAAGTGCGTAATATACAGAGTTAGTCATTCACTTCCGATTACTCCCAGCGAACAGAAGGGCAATGATTAAGCTGTGAAAAATGCTTCTTTAGTGGTGGTGGTCTGCTTCTCCTTTTGTTTAATCGATCCATGACGTAATGACACGTCACTGCCTCGCCATCCAACAAGAATCCGTGAAAGTAATGTACCCGCATTCTGCACAGCATCGATTCCAGTAGAGAAGTGTCGCTGGTGCGACCGGCATTTGCCGCGTCATTCGCGATGCCGAGAAGTTTGAATTCGTCTCTGATGAAGCCATTTGTGGTCCTAGCCTTGCCGGGTATGTACCTGGCCTATAAAATTAACGAATACAAACGTCAAAAGCAAGAACAGAACAGGAGGAAGTTAGCGGAGCGAGAACTGGCACATCTAAACCACAAAATCGTAAGTAAAAATTTTTTCTTTTTTTTATTGTGCGTGTATATCATGACTACCGTAATGTTCCAGCTGCTTGTCAAACGTACTGATTTCACCTCAATTTACACACGTGAATCGCAATTTTTAAGTTAAGGAGGATGATGTCACATTAATTTTATTTCTTAAAAATAGTTATAAATAGAAAATGTGTGCTATAACAATACTAATCTCCTCTTCAAATATTTTCGACGTTTTGCAATTACTTTTTAAATCACAATTCTTTTTACTGTAATCTAACTTCCGGTATCTTGTGTGTTCGATTGCATGCAATTCCTGGTAAACACATCTAATCTTATAAGAGTTCGATTGAAACGTTCACGTTATTCCAATATAAAATTACTTAGCTACTGTATAGTCAATAACTAGAATTATACAATTTTTGTATATAAAAAACTAATAAATATTTGAATTTTTTACAAATTTGTAATCATTAAATTTTATTTTTATTAAATGTTCAATTCGGATGATACTTTTTTTGGCTACGATCACGAGAAATGATGCCATCTAAGTACTTTTTGGTCACAGATCATTTGTTTGGAGGACCATTAAGTATTATAAATCTCTTGTCGTACTGTTTTCTGATTCTTTGACTTCTTACAACGTTCTACTTAATTCGGTATTTTAAAATATCGAGATAAATTATTTAAGTTTCTGAATTTTATATTTATTCAAAATTTTTTATATATAATGGACATTAAAATTATTCATCTTAGTTCGGATTATCATCGTAGTTTTATAGAATAAACAGATTTAAAACTCGACAAAATTTGTTTATGTGTGTGTGTGTGAAAAATCGATTTATCTGTTTGTTCAGCACGAAACTGAATAGGAATTCAATTTTTAACTTTAAAATAGATTAATTTTTTAAAAGGTAATACATTTTTCAGGAGTTTTTACGATAAAGAATCGAATCCTTTCAATATTTTTGTCCTTATTTGATCAGACAAAAATAATTCCGGATTATTCTCTTTATAAGGCGGTTTCTATGACGACGATCTTTGAGATAAAGATGAATGCCGTTACCATAGCAGCGTAGGTTGATGAGGAGGAGAGAAGTCTCGTCTTTTTAGATATTGTGAATGAGAATTATCATCGTTTGTGTCATATCTTGAATGAAATATTTTTGCATCTTTTTTTTTAAATAATTATAACAACATTCATAACTAAATTTAAATTCATATTTGTACGAAAAAAAAGTTATTTAAACAAAATCGTCTAAAATAAATATAATACTTATTTGGTCAAAGATTAAATTAAAAGAAATACGCAAAAAGAGAAGATGAAATACTATAAAACAAATAGAAATTTTATAAAAGTTTCGAATAATAAAATCATTTTGACAGTTTTATTTACTTATTTTCTGATATAAAGTATACATTAAAAGTTTCTTAATTTGGGAATTATCTTGCGAATTAAACATTGTTTTGTAAACTTAATACAAATAATATAATAGCAACATTGACAAAATATTCCTTATGATGGTAGAGAAATGATCAATTTTTTGTGGATTATAAGATTTTTATCCTTATTTTCTTTTGATAGAAACAGCGTAATGAAGAGAATGTCTTACCTTACTATATAAAATATCCTATTTGGTGGCTCATCAATCAAGCGATTATCTTGATTAATTAAGTTTTCAACGATTTTTTATAGCGAAGCGTACTACAGAAATAAAGATCAGTTGATTAGCTATAAATTACGTACAGTTTACAAATCAGGTGTAATTTTCTACTCCTTTATTTTATAAAAAGCAATTTTTTTTTTTAACAAAATACTAGAATATTTATTAATTACGTGAAAAATTAAATAGAACATTCTTCATTTCTACAACAAACTGACGTTGTGTATATTGAATAGAAGAGTCGATAATTTTCCATTTTTAGTTCTTTCCAGACAGTCGATGGAACCTTATGTGATTTCCCAGCTCATCCGTGCGTAATCGAGACCAACATATTCAAATTTCATAAATTATTTACTGTAAATCAATATAATTAATACCCGTACTATAGAAACTCTTCCATCGGCAGCTTATAATAACTACTGGTGCAAGAATAACAATGTTGGAATGTTCTTTTCTCATTAATAATGAAAGCAAACAAGTTCCTTTTTTTTTTATAAGTAATAACAACTTAATATTTAAGCGTTTAAATAACTTTTTCTCTTTTTTATTTTCTGTCATTATAACATTATACAATATTTATAGTGGTAAGTTTCAGAAGAGAATACAGCTGTTCGTAATTCATTCTAATTTAATGTGTTTTTAGTGTTAAATTGCATTTATATTACATTTCTCTCCCATTTAAAACAAAATGTTAATCTTTTCCCAGACAAAATTCGTTAATTTAACTAAACAGATGTTTGGCAAATTTAAAGGGAAATATTCCAGATTTTGTTTACTTATACATTGGATTTAATCCAAAATTTTCAGAATCTCATTACCATTTTAAAATATAATGTTTTTATTTACAAGTTTCTATTATAAAACTTGAAATAGTGACAATTTTTTTTTTTTTTAACTATAACGAACGATTTTGTATTTATATACAGACATTTTATTTTTTAAATGCATTAAAAAATTATACATTTTTTATGTAATAAAATTTTTCATATTATAAAATTATAAATATAAAAAAAATAAATATTGTGTCTAGTTAACGCTAAACATTTTAAAAATTACTTTAAAATTAATTAAAAATATGTAGCCAATCAAAGAAGTTCAGTAACTGACAAAAAGTATTTCGATATTTTTTAACCAATAAAAGGATCATTAAGTAGTAAAAATAATCGATATAAGTAACCAATCAGATTAAAATGAGATCAGAATACATTTTATAATTCGAGCAGATTGGTCATAATGCATTTCAATATTATTAGTGTTTGAAAACAATCTGATAAAGTGTAAACAAATCAAAACATTTTTAAAGTAGTAATTAAATAATAACCAATCAACTCGAGTTTCTAACAGTCAAAACATACCCACTTCATTTAAACCAATAACAGATATTGTTGTATTAAAAATAATCGATTTCAAGAACCAATCAGTTTTTAAAAAACTAGAATCTGTTTCTTAAGTTCAACCGATTGGTCGACTTCTATTGAATCTTCGTTTCATAATATAAAATCGAAGAAAGCGAATTATTTCTTATCTTCCGCTATATAGGCATTTTACTCTCATCAATCACCCGTATCTTTATTAATCATCCCATCCTTTGTGTTGTTGTACAGAGAAGGGTTTGATTGAACATTCAAACAAAACTAGCCAGCGAAAAGTCAAAGGTCAGTTCGATCCGCTCCATTTTCAAAACAGCGACATCTGATGCAATCGTAACGGACTTTTGTTGTTATAATTCAATATTAGGTTATAAAATTTAATTCTAGTCTTTTTTTTAAAAAAAATAAATCGTTATTTCGTGTTTTTATTAACTTTTAAAACTTTTATTTTTTTTAATGTAAATTTAATATAGAATTTTTTTTCCTAGGATAAGTTACTGGTGAAACTTGAGGAACACGAACCAGAAATGGCAACTTCGCGAGACGACGAGGTGATTTTTTTTTTTTTTTTTAATTTTTATTGTATGCATACTACTTAACTATATGACAGCAGAACTTATGATTTAAATAATTTATTAAAAATTATAATTCCAATAATAGTTACATAACTGTTGCTAAAGGGCGGTGATACGGAAAGAAAGCCTCTTATTATAACCAAATGCTGAAAAGATGATTAAGGATCGATTCTCGATTAAAATAACTAGATTACATTCACACAAAAGGAACACGTATTTATGAAAAAGAAGTTCGTCTATTAATCAGTGATTGATACTGAACAATATCGCGATTATTCAGGGTCAAGGAGAGTGCAAATTGGACACATTATCACAGAAATATTTGATTTTAATGTTGAATTTCGTTCAATTTATCGTTTTCGAAACTCTAGTTAATATCTCTCAATGATACTTAACACCTGATAATTCTCATAATATATAAATTTGGATTCGATCCAAAATGAAAAATTTAATAATAATACTGATAGTAATAAAGAATCCCAATCAAAATATTACTTTAGGATATTTTTTTAAAATATTTTTCAGAGTCGTATTCGTCTATGAATTTACCATTTATGAATTAGTTTTTTTTCCTCCTATGAATACTAGATTTGTACTAGAGTATAAAATATAAGTTATCGATCATTTCTATTACTGAATGAAGTAGTTAAAATAAAAATAAGAAATACGATAAATCTCATTCTTGCAAGAACGGGAAGCATTGTGATAAAATTTCACATTCAGCACATCGATCATTTCAAAGTCGACATTCTTCTATAACCTTTTCTACTTGAATCGATTTAAGTTCCTGAGTTTAAAATCCTCAAAAGTTTGATTAAAAAGCTATTTTTCGTCTTTCCCAGAATTTTTGCATTTTTACATATAAAAAGGTGTTTTAAATTCAGTTTTTATAATATAATGACAATTGTTATTTGTATATATATATTATTATTATTATTTTAACTGTATTTTCATTAAATAGCTTCATAAGTTTGCAATGAGAAAGAACAGAGTGGTCTAGTTCACGCTAAAGGTATTAAAAATGGATATTTAACATAATATTATTGCAGGTAGTTCGGTTTTGTTTCTATTTTAGTCAATTTATTAATAGAATACACTAATATAGTAAGTTCGAATAAATATATTAAACAACGAAATATTTTGATATTTAGAAATATATTATTTGTTAAATGAATACATTATAAAATCGCCAGAATATCGAAATAAAAAAATTAGTTGAATTCAGACTGTTTTCAAATATAAATCTAATAATATAACAAACTCTTGGTAGGTTAATATTTTATAATCGGTTAAGATCCGATATCCAATCAAATAAGATTTACGTAACAATTCTTCCTGATATAACAATAGTCAATGACGTAATAATATCTTTCCTCCATTTTTATAACTTGGGCTATTTTTAATTTACTCCAATGGAATGATCTAAACATAGACATAACACTTGTAACTTAACGATTGATTTTATGTTTTCTTTTACGAAGAATAAATTTCGAAAGCACTTAAAGTAACCAATTTAATGTCTAGCAGTTAATTTTGTGTATTTTTCTGAGTTAATGTATTTCTATTCATATTCTCCATTCTGCTTATTAAATCCGATTCATCTTGATAAAATGTTTTATTACCACTAAAATTTATTTTTTTAATATTTTTGATGAAATAGTAACAAAAATTTTAAATCAAAAACTATTCACATGAATTTCATTTTATCGCTTAAAATATTATCCACGATTAAAGAATAAATAATTATAGGAACCAATTGGGTATTAAGAAACTAAAATTAATTTTATAACTCGAATTAATTGGTCAACTTATTAATAAATGAATATTAATAAAAAATATGAATATTCTCTGCTAACTTATTTCTTAGTTAAAAATTAGGTATAAAATACAATTTTTCTTTTGTCAACAAATATATAAATATACAAATAAGCTTATAACTTAGTACAAATATTGATAAAAAAAAAATATCCTCTTCCGTTCTATATTATATTTAATACTTGTCTCAGAAAAAATTGCGTGTGTGATTGAAAAATTCGTATTATGGTTTATGATATAATTTTTTTTTTTATTATAGAATTATTCATTTTATGTTTTAACGAAAAATTACATATTTTATATATTTCTCTTTTAGTGTGTCATCTGTATCAGCGCCAAGGCTACCATGCAGACATTTCCGTGCGGTCATAAAGTAGTCTGTCGCAAGTGTTTTGTCCGTACCATCCAAATGGCCGTTTCTCAGAGAGTTCTACCTCTCAGGTGTGTTATCTGTCGAGCAAAAATACTTCGACTCAAACAGTCCGCTCCAGGTAAAGTCCATCATCTTCCGTCCTCCGCTATCTATAAGAATGCAAGACCCATAGCTTCGGTGCTGCAAGAAACAAAAGATTTGCCCGAGGAAATGTTGGATATCGCTAACTGTCCTATACTCCCACCTAGCAAATTCTGTCGGCAGAAATTTTGGAACAATAAAGTAGCAGATATGCCTCCACCCGCTTCCCCGGCTGCGGCCCAAAACGAACGTCCAGTGTACAGTAGGCCCACAAGATACAACCAGGCAGCGCCTGCTTATGTGTATCAGAAACGTCATCATAACAGGCAACCTATCAGGAAACCATCCGCATTACTTCCCATACCAGAATTAGAGGAATTCGACCTATTAGAAGGTAAAGTTCCCAATCGCATAATACCTTCTGCTCAACATAACGTTAAATGTCCAACGATAGAAGAAAAACCTCGTAGTCGAAACCACAAAGGAGCGTTTTCCTATTTTCAACAGATGCGTACATCTTCACCCCTAAAAGCATTTCGCGCTAAATGTAAATAATTATATCAACTTTCCGTTAAGCTTCCTTTTATTGCTATTATTATTTTTCTTATAAATCAGTCGCTGAGATCGAGCAAATAGGCGGTGCGAAAATGACGCAACGTACAATTAGCCAATTATCGGCTATTCATGCTTTTGTCTGATTGAATGCAAAATTTTAAATATTTCTAAATCACTTTAGCCACGCCTATTTGTTCAATTTATTTGACAGACTATATTTTATATGTTTTTTTTTTTATAGTTTGCTAAATCAGAAATCGTCCAATGACAGTTTTACAAAAGTATGTAGTTTATTTTTGTTATGGGTGCCTTAAATTATTCAAATATCTGTCATATGGCCAGTTTTATGTCATTGGTCGGTTTCAAAATGTAATTTCTTTATTTCCATTTCTTATTCTATTGTTTTCTACTCGAATAAGAGATGAAATTGTTTGCTTCTTGCTCTCTTTAACCTGTTATTGAAGACCAAAAAATCGAATTTGTTTTTTTTTTTCAAAGTTTTATGACTTTCAACTGCAATTTTATTTTTTTGGCAATCATAAATTTTGACATTAACTAAATGCATTTTACGACTGAAACACCGCTGGTTCTCTTCCTTCCATACACAAACAAATACATACAGATATTATATATATAACTTTCCAATTCAACAATTTTCTATTTCCCCCTTATATACTTCTTGATTTTCTGCTTTAAGTCGTATTGGTCGTAAAAATCATTTGTATCAAACTACTTGTGCCAAACTTTAAAAACAAGAAAAAAAAATAGTTCCAGGAAAATAATATTTAAAAAAAAATACATATAGTTATCTTTGTCTTCCGAGGATGTTAGTGAAAAATCTAGTATGACTAGTGTATCATTTTCTGCCCAAATGGAGGGGATGGCATTTATCATCTGATGTAGCAATACCAAAGGCAGATTAATAAAACTACTCGTTTATTAAATTATAGTTTAAATTGATTATGTGCCTTAGTTATGGCAGACTCGAACATGCTTCGGAAATTTTCATCATTTTTTTTTGTAGAGTTGATTGCAATATTAATTTCCTTATCGCATCTGTCATCGATCACGCTATTGATTAAAACTGCTTTTAGTTTATGCCTAGTTAATAATATAATTAGGCTTTTTTTTTCTAGTCATATAGATTAATTATTCGCACGTCTTCATCAAATCTTTATTTTTTATTCTCCTGTCCGATTCAAAACAGGATGGAAGGAGATTAAAACATCATTTTTTTATAGCAATATCAATTTAGTTTTGCATATTTTTACGGTTAAAAATTCCCTATTTTGTTCATAAACGATGTTTGTAAACATTTATTCCTATCGATATAATAATTTTGTTACGGAAAGAAGTAATATTTTGTCTAGATGGCAAAAATATTAGGATTAACAATAAAAAAGGGAAACTGTTTATAATACTATAAAAAAAAAAATCACTACATTACTCAAGAACAACAGATCAAAAAAACATCGAAAATTTTTAATTTCTTCATTTTGTATTTTGAAATCTAATAAAATAATAAAAAATACTTAGAAAAAAAAAATGTTTAAAATATTTAAATAATAATAATAGATTCTTATTCAGCACTAATATTGATATTTGCAAAATATTCACACGGATATAAAACAAAAGATTAGAAAATAAAAAAAGCTCAAACTGAATTTTTTGGACCTCTAGAAAAATATCATTTTTTTTTAATTTGTTAAAAAATTTTGGGAGTTTTATTATTATTATTATTTTTTTAAGAATCATTCTTGTAAATATATATATATATAGAGAGAGTCTATACATATAATTATATATTAATATATATGTACTGATATGTTTATGGTTTAATTATGTAATCGGTGCTAACATGAAAAATATGTCTTTAATGTATACTTATGCTAAAATAGTTATGTACGTGTATTACGTTGTAAGAAATAAATTCGAGCTTTGTTGGCTGATATATATATATATATATAAACGTAATTGTATTTTTTATCTTACAGGATATGATTAATGATAGGCACATTTTTTATTATCTTATATACGTGTAAACTCATACATTATCTAGATTAATTATACCTGTTTCTTCATATAAACGCCTTCTGTATACATACTGAACTATTTATATACTCAGTAGTTATTATATTGACAGAATTATATGAAATTTCTGACATAACACGAATTACTAAAATAAAAATAAATATTAGGCAATATGTTTACTCTTATACCTAAATATAACTTATTCTAATTTGATGCTCGTAGTTGATGAAAATATTTATCTCAGAACTGAAAATTGCTGTTGTTGTTTTCGCTTTGTGCAATTTTTTTTTAATCATATGAAGATATGATAAAGATAACAAATTTATCTTTCTTCCAGATAAGATAAATAACTAAATTTAGTTTCCATTGTGGAAATGACAATGTAACCGTCCAGTTATTTATTACTAAAGTGATTAAATTGTTGAATAAAATTCGAATTTACAAAACATAAAGACGATTTTAGATGAAACACTTCGACAACAGAGGAAAAACCACTGATTAAAGGATTCGGTTACGTTAAGAAAAACTATTAGAATAATTGGTTACAGAAGAAAAACAACTGATTAGATGAATCGATTAAGGGAAACTCGATTAGAGATAAAGAGAGGAAATTAGCTTATCATAGTTAGTAGGATAATTAAATAGATGGAAAAAATACCTAGTATAGTTGAAGGATTAATTGTAGATGAATTATTAGTAAGAGGATTGATAGCGAGATAAATTAATGATAAGAAAAATTAGTTACAAGGAGAATTTATTAACTGTTAAAAGAGCTGGTTACATAAAAAGCACGAACTATCATATAAACGGGTTGCTTATACAAGGAAAATGACAACTATTGCTTAACATAAAGAGATTATCTGATGAAAAAGTTTATATTTTTACAGACAAAATTTTATGTTATTAGGACATTTTATAAAAATAAGCTTTTGTTAGTAACCTTAACAATGGTTATAAATAAATAAATAATCCGTTTGTTACAATCGATCCGAAGTAAAAGCCTTTTTACTTCGTAAGAAAAATAAACATACGCTTTATGCATTATAAATGCTATTATTATAATATAGCGCATTTTGAACAAACAATAAGAAAAGAATCAGCTTGAATGTCGTGAATTCTATTATTCATAACTTAAATAAATTATTAATTTATTAAAATTCAAAACGAACAGCGATGAAGTAAAGTCTCTTCGTATACGGGAGAAAAATTACGCAGAATATTTGTTGTTTACGATTTTGTAAACTGCAAATTGGTCATTTTGTAACCAGTTATAAACTCGTAATAAACGTGATGTTAGTTTTCATAGTTAATTAATGATTAATTAATAATATTTCTCATGTATCATCCAATTAATTTTTAGTGATACTTATTTCAAGCAGAAGGTAAGTAAACAGTACACATAAGATAAAATTATTGTTTAAAATTTTATTTATTGATATAAATATTAATACAGTTGAAACAAATTACACATCCGTTTTGCCTTTGCAATTTGACCGCTGTACAGCATACGAACTTTGAAAATATTTAACACGCTTTAACTTTGAAAATATTACTCACGAAATGCATTGTAAATGCATTTCGTGAGTAATATTTTTACGATTTTAAAACTTCTATAATTACTCATTAAGAATTATTCATCGTCTACCAGTGATGTCTACGGTGATGATGACCATGATGGTGGTGGTGATGATTGTGATGCGTAAGTGAATCTATCACGGCTTCTGCTACCATTCCTGCCGCAACTCCAGTTGCAAATCCTCCTCCTCCTCCTCTTCTAGCAGACTACAGGATAAAAATAAATGTAAAATTTTTGTTCGTTTAAGATTATAATTCTATATAATTTTAGCAACTTACATGTCTTTCTTCAATCACTACTGTCGTGTTGCTAGTAGGGGCTGGTGGAGGAATATAACTCGGGGGTGCGGTAGGTATTGTAGTTTCTCTGATTTTGATAGTTTCGCCGCGTCGATTCTCTTCGATAAACACGTCAGTTCTAGTAGCTGGAGGAGGACAAACTCCAGCAGGATATCCGACAGCGGGATTAGGATAAGAAACAGGGGGTGGATAACCGGTTGGATAGGGTGGCTGCCCGTAATTAGTTGGATAACTTGGATATCCACCAGGATAATTCGGATCTAAGTAAGATAAACATCAGTATCGTTTTAACTTGGATAGGAATTACTCTCAATATGTTTGCATCTAAATTAACGTTACTGAATACAAATTATAATTGTTCTAAACAAATTGTGAATAACGCATTCTAATCACACGCATGATTAAATAAATACATTAATTAATTAGACACTATTGAATTATTAAGAGTGCACGAAATATAAATTTTTTATTACTAAAAAAAAACTTACTGTAACTCATGTTGTCTACTGTTTCCGAAATTATACTGTTATGATTTCCTGCTTTTAATTTATATATCCAAGCTGTTTCACAATTATTAGTCAATAAAATCACCTATCATCTGTGATGTAAATCATATACTGATTTTATTATATAGATTACGAATATATGAGTCATACTGTGCATAAAATTCTTTATCATGATCATATGACAATCATTGCTTTGTATCTTAACTGTGAAGATAAAATACGGATTTTGCACTCTAGTATTTCACCTTCTTGTTTAAATATTTCTTTTCAATTTTCATTGTTTTTTGATTCACTAATATTTAATGTATTACCAAACACCTATGAAATTTATAATATAGAAAATTAAACAAGAATAAGTTAACTTTAATTATAAAAAAATAATAAAATCCATAATACGTTTTGATGATATTTAATTTTTGCAATACCTGATATTTATATCAAATTATTATTGTTGTGTAATAAGTTTACATGTTTTTTTAAATATATTTTCCTGTTATTTTAGGCTTTATTATAATGGAACGTAACCTGTATTAGCATATACCTACGTATTTTTATTTACAAATAATTTAAAAATATATGTTTTTTGTATAACCTCTACATTTTGATTATATTTTTTATTTCATATATTATTCTTGCCTAATATTTTATTAGCAACTTTAATGTTATATTTTAGAAAACATCGATTTATTTTTCTTCGATCTTACCTAACAGACTTGCTTGATGAATAGTCTCACAAAATATGCCATTAAAATCATTTCAAAAAATAGTGAGCATAATTAATTTTTTTATTTTATTTTATTTTAGGAATATTAAATTTGTATTCGAAAATATATTTGAATTAAAAAAAAAAAAAACACTGATTTCGCGAATTATTACATTCGCGTTTGACTGATTTTGGCGAAATTTAGTATTGGTGATGTTTATATAAATCTGTCGAGAAAATTCAATTTTTTTTTAATCAAGTTTGTTATAAATTTTAAAAATTATAACAGTTTACTTATCTCAATCACTGCAATGGTGAAGTAAAACTGCGACTTTGATCACTTCTATTCCGTAGCCGTTGAAAATGCTTTCCACATGAAAGGCACACTAGCACACTAGGAATCATTGTTACGTCATATATGTGTCTAAAGACTAGTGATGTAATGATGATAGCTCTTCATAAATATTGCGAATGAGTATTTAAATTGCTCCAGTTGAATATGCATTTATTAACTTGTATTAAATTGAAAGAATGTCAATATTCTAAAATTACATTCATTTTCTTGGTGATAATACTCTAACAACTGAGAGGTTCTCTTCTGTGGTTCTCTTTTAGTAATCTGAATTTGGGAATGAGAATGGGCAAGAAATCAGTAAACTGAATGGATTATGAACTGAGTAGTTTTTGAGCGGGTCAAAAATTACTTAGTTCATAAATATTGAAAATTCCGCAGTAATAAATAATCATATACATTAATAGTCTGGCTGGCTGGCTGGATGTCCTTTTTCGGTTGAACTATTGTATCGATTTCTATAAATATAGTATCTTTAGAAAGGTCTAATTTTTGGATGTCTGCGACAAATTATTTAAAAAGTCAAAATTATTTGTTATTATTAATAATTTAAAAAGTATAGAATAAAAATTACATTGAAATTATGGTTCCTCTAAAAAACAGAATTTGCAGATGGCGCTGTAACGTAATAGTGGATGCCATTTTACATTACCTCAAGGATGTTTTAATTCTTTCAGTGAAATTCGGAGGAATTTTTTCATTATTATATACAGCATTAAGATTAAATCACAAGATTATATTTCCGCTCATTTAAATGAGCGGGTAATTTCTATTGGTTAATTATTTAAACAATAAGAATAGTCCTTTGACAAACTTAAAGAAATTATCTGTATCTACAAATTTTTCTTGCTTAACGTGGAAAATGTAGACCTTTTATATGTTGAGAAAAATTGATAACAAATTTGTTTTCTAGCTTTATAGTCAGGATTGATAAACATATAAATTTAGAAATATTTTCGTCTAGACAACAAAATAGTAAATGATTTAACTGCAAGTATATCAAGGAATATCTTCGATATCATAGTTTATATGTTTTAGACATATAATCAGACGTTATAATGCCATTATACTGTGATCATAGATTTTATGATTTAGTTTTTTCGGATTCGTATTACTTGCACGCTTAATTTACGTTAATTGCAATTCAGCTCATGCATTTTGCCAAAATATATCTTTAAACCAGACTTCAACAGTTTGAATTATTGCAAAAATTATAGCTATGATTTGTAAATGTCATACTAAATCATTGTTTGAAATATTAAATATAGCAATATATCAGTTAAAAAAACTAAATAATGTGCAATTAACTTATCATTTATGCAGAGATATAATTTAACATGCATAACTTAAAGAAATATAATTATTTTGAACTATAACGTTCGTGTTTTATTTTATGAATTTTAAATTTAAATAAACAAAATTTATAGTTTAATACTTAACTTATAGTAAACAAACGTCAAAATTTTGTTCTTATTCTTAAATTATGTTTCTTTTAGCAAAATTAAATAGACCTATCCCTGATTTAACTTTTTTTTTCCAATACAACGTTTTTGTTGGTTAACTGCATTTATTGATTGGTTATATATAATATATTTTTGGTCCATAAATTTCATACTTTGATAAATTTTTTTAATCAAAGTAACTAGTCATTACGATGGTGAAATAGTCTGTAATATTCCATGTTTATGAAACCATCAGTTAAGAATGAGAGTCAGATAAAAAAAATAGCAGTAAAGAATTCTATGATTCCATAAATTATTTCGCTATATTTTTTTGAATAAATTATATATAACTATAACCTATTTAAATCAGTTTTAAATCAAAAAATATGAAAGATATATCTGCAAATTTTGATGTATTTTTTCCATATTTAGGATAGAATTATATTCAATAAATTGATGAAATAAGTTATAGACTTTTTTTTTAGCTGAATCTTTTGCATAAAATCAACAGACCATGACAAAATATATTCATTAATCTACAAACTAAAGTTATTCAACAGATTTGGAGAAAATTTTCCAAAGAATTAATTGAATCTAATCTACAAAATATATGTTTTAGAACATAGGCCTATATAATTTTTATAATTAATTTTTAGAACAAAAAAAAAAAAAAATGTTTACATTTCTTACTTTTGCGTAATCAAATATTATCTTCAATTATGTTTTCAAGATCTTCCATAATTTATAAAGATTATCATATTTAAATTATTTGATATTTATAATAATGCTATAATAAGATTTCGACTCAAATATAAAAGTAAAAGTAGGCCTACTCGTACTTTAACATTTCAAGTTCTGTAGTTTTATAGAACATCGCTAACGATTTGAATCACGAAACATCGTTCTAAATAAATTTCCAGCAGAAAAACAGAGAAGGGTATCGTCCTATATGCTTATTTTACTTTCAAAATCGAGCCATCAGTTTCTTTACGCTCTAATTATCCGCCTGTGCAAGGCTAAAGTTCACTCACCCTTGTAGTTTTATGATAAAAACCAGAATATATACTATTTCTATCATTTAGAGTGCTTCATCTAGTGATTTTTATCTCTTTGTTGTCGCTATACATACATCGTTTTCTGTGAAAGGCTGAAACAGTGTTATTTATACGATAGCATTTAAATAAACGAGAAACAAATCGATTTAGTATTAATTACGAAAGATGTCACGTTTTAATTAATATTCAAAATAAATAATTGGAAAAATTGCCGTAAGTTTGTATAAATATTAATTTAAACTAAATAGACTACACTATTTTAACTATTGAAGTGAAAAAATAATTAAATACATAATTTTTCTTATAGCAGCGATTCTCAACCTGTGAGGGGCGCGCCCCACACAGGTTGAGAATCGCTATCTTATAGTAAATATTTTATTTTCATTATTGTGATGAAATTTTGAAGCTATTTCTATTAAAAGAAAACATGAAACAATACATTTTCATATTCTTTATACTCTTAATAATTATAAATTATTATAGAATGAAGTCTATATATCCAGTTAATCTCTACTACCAAATAAAATGTTTATGCAGTATTATCTTCAGATAATAGAATATCTGATATACATCATTATCAGATAATAGAATCTTTCTTAAAGGAACTATATTTTCTGTTAATAAAAATTAATATGATTGGGAGTGTTTCAGATTTAATCGTATATAGCTAAAGAATAAGAAAATAAGAAATTCTGAAAAAATTTGAAATGATTTAAAGATACGAGATGGTAAACTATCTTCAATGGAATAATCTCTTTGAATACCATTAAAAAATTATCAAACACTTCAATATTAAAGGAAAACCTGTGATGTTTGCACTTTCATCATTGTATGTGATAGAAAATAAAGAGTCTCCGAAATCATTTTCAATGACTCGATCTACATGCAAAATTTCTTAAAAATCTATTGATTAATTGATAATGTATTAAGAGATTATCTCAGAAGTTTGAATGTCCGCCATTTTTAAATGGTTGGCGTTGCAGAGTTGTGATGAGTATCGAAGTTATCCTATAGTTATAGAACATCTTTACAGAATTTCGCGAAAATATACTTATTAATTTAAAAGTTATTAATGAATGATAATATTAACTGATAATATCTGAAAGATATTATCAATTAATATGATGATAGATGATATGAGGATAGAATGATATCTGAATAATAATAGGCCTATATGAAAGATAGAATATAAAAGCATAAAATATAATGTAATAAACCTTTTTCAAATTTGAGAAAATTCTTTCGAGATTAAACTTATAAATGAAAAATATAACTAAAACAGAATACATGGAACTAAAACTAGGTTTATAAGATTTTTTTTTAGAAAATTACTGATCATTTTTGTTTATTCATTTATTTATAATTAAGTAGTCGATCTTCTTTTTATGTAGAACTGATTTAAGGAATTCCAAGAGGTTATGATCAAGTATTATTGTGTAGCAACATCATACAGTATGGATGGAATAATTCCGAAAATTATTGTTTTTTTTCTAAAGAAACTGTATTTTAGAATTTAGAATACTGAATTTATTTAAAATAATATATAGCGATAGATCCGAGGTGATCATTTCAGAGGCCGTTCAGCCAACGCTTCCGTTAAAAAAGTTTGAAATCCCATCTGAAAAAATAATTGAAACAAAATATAAAGCGATGAAATTTATAACTTTTACTTTTTCAGTTTAAAAAACTGAGACTGAAAACAAAGCTGAAAAATGTCTGTTTTCACTTTTTACCTATCGTTTCAGTTATAGTTCATTTAATACGAGACGCATTTCAGTAACAGCTCATCGGTATTTCTTCTGAAGTTTGAAAAATGACGGATGAGCAAGTCGCCAATTGAACGAATAATAATATAAATATTAAAATATTTATATAACTGCGAGGATATTCATATAGATAGATTATATATATATATATATATATATCTTAAAAGAGAAATAGCGCATGTTTGCTTTTGCGTGTTTGCTCTAATTTTGCTTCAATTAACAAGATAAAAAAAACCGATAAAACGTACAAACCTATCATCACAACGTCCATTATCACCTTAAAATTATTTTTGTAAATGTCAGTAGGTGAAGCATTAAAATTCAGTTCTTGTTAAAATGGAGTAGACATCATCGAAACAGAAATCAAACTATTATAGATTCTTCCATTTTTTTTTTTTTTTTTCCTGTTTCTATTTTCTGCAATCAGGCGATGTAGATTCCAACTTTAACTTATTTTGCAAAATCTTTCAGAATTGGCAAAAAACAAATTATTTTTAAGGAAAAAAATGAGAGAATGATAATCACAATAATGTTTACGATTGAAGTAAACAACACAAGATAGATATGCTATAAAAGTAGTTTTTGAGAACAATGATTTGCATATTTTAACTTCAATAATACATCAATTCAATGAAAAAGTCTATATTTAACATAGTATATGTAAAAACTAACATATAAATATCATTATTCGTTATTAATGTAAGCATGAAATTTATACATTTCTTCGATATTTATTTTAATTTTTTTTTATTTTATTATAATATTGTGAATTAATTGCAAACGATTCTTCGATTCAATAGTTTGTAAAAACAATTAGCAATAAACGAAATCATGATTAATTATACTTTAAACGTATTTCTTTAAAATATGAATCATAATGACGATAATAGAAGATGACTAAGGGTTTTCCATAATAAAGATCAATATAAATCTATTAATAACTGGAAATATCATAATAAAAGGCGAACAATTAACTGAATTTATAAAATACAAATAAAATTAATTATAATTTTATTTTTCAAATCTTCATAAATTTAGTTTATATTTTTAATAAAATTTTGCTTATTGATTCTTATCTGTAAACATAATATTATTGTAATTTATTATATTATATGCCGTGTTACAATATCTTCTCGTTTTGAAAGAAAATATGTTGAATATATGAGTAGTTTTTAGAATATATAAGAAAATACAATACGTTTGCAGAAAATTCCAAGAGGTTATGATCAAGTATTATTGTGTAGCAATATCATACAGTATGGATAGAATAATTCAGAAAACTATCGTCTTTTTCTAAAGAAACTGCATTCTAGAATTTAGAATTTATTTAAAATAATATATAGAGATTAGATGCTGAGATGATCATTTCAAAGATCGTTCGGTCAATGTTTCTGGTAAAAAATTTTGAAATCTCTCAACTGAAAAAATAATTGAAACAAGAAACAAAATAAAAAGCTTTAGTCAAAAATAGCAAAATAAAAAGCTATATCTAGCTAAAGCTATAGCTAATCAGTTATATTCATCGTTAGATGAACACATCAAACGATGAATATAACTGTTTACTAAATTAAATGTATACTGATATTGATTTCAAATATTTATGATAAAGTTTAGCAAGGAAATGTCTTTAAAAAAAATTAACCTTAAGAATATCTTTAAGTTGACATGTAATATTTAAAAATTTGCATTTTATGTTTTTAAACATAAAATGCAAATTTTTAAATATTACATGTCAACTTAAAGATATTCTTAAGGTTAATTTTTAGACTAAACTTATACAACCATCATACTGCTGTCTTCCCACCAATAACTTTTGAACTATTGAATATAGTTAGTAGATTTTTATGAAGTTCTTAGGCATGTTCTGCTATCAAAGATGATCTCGACATCCATCTTTAAAGCCTATAGTTTCGTTCATTTAAAAATGGTAGGCATTCAAACTTTTCAGATTTCTCCTAATAGAATAATATGACGCGAGGCGGACAATCAAATAATTCAACCCTGGATCCTAGTTCAGATTGGTGAACTATTTTAATCATATATCTTTAATCATTCCAATATATAGAGCATGCTAAGAAAAAAAGGCTATTGGATCTTTCCAGTTTTCCTTTCGTTTTAATAGAAAATTATTATTGATTCTATCACAAAAGATGATTTTTCAAATATAGAATATGTTATTCTATTTACATTTTATATATGTGCATTTTAGAAATCAATTTATAAATAATAAAGTTAACAAAAAAACAAAACTGGAAATACAATGCTGTATCCGTATTTTATCAAAAGGAGATTGTAGAAATAAAAATAGCATAAAATTTATTGATGACTTATATAATTCTTAGTTACTCTATATAGTTTTTTTTATTTAATTAATAAAATTTGCTATAATGAATGACTTTTTTTTAATTCCGGTTTTACATGGACAACTTCACATAGAAATGGAAATAATATTGAACACAGTAATACATGAAAAATTGGATAATGATAATCATAGATTTGCACTGAATATCGTATTTATTTATTATAAATTAACTCAAATTTTACTTGGTTAATCTCAAAAAAATTTAACTGTTTTATGAAAAATTAATAACAATTTTTAATAACAAACAATTCATTATCGCAGTATGTAAGTTGAATAATTCCAAAATAAAATTATAATAAAAATTTTTAGATAATTTTTCAAAGTTATATAAAACAAGTGGAATTTAAAAATAAAATTGAATATACTGTATTAGTTTTATAATTTCAACAGGAGAACAGTATATGCTATTACATTTTTAAATGATAAAGTTCAAAAATTCAAACCATTAGTAAATTGATTTTAATCATAATATTTTTAGATTTTTAATGAGTAAATATACATTTTATATTGTTTAGGCAATATTTTTCACATTACCTTTGGACATCCATCGGTCATTTTTGGAAAATTTTCCAAATTGTTTTGATAAGTAAAACTAAGATGAGTAAGATAATCATACAATATCTATCGACATCTTTATGTTTAGCAGTATGCAATCCTTGCAAGTGATATTCTATATTAATAGCTGCACGTGACTAATTGGTTTAGTCATCGATAATTCCATTAGCATTATTTATATTTAGA
>WUQG02018320.1:0-11540 GCA_011317285.2 Androctonus mauritanicus | reverse complement strand
CTTAAGAAAGTCCGAAAACGTTTTATGCAGAATAAAACTTTTGCTTGCTTGTTTAGTGCTTTGTTTTTTTCAAGATTTATATATTAAGCAAGATAATAATGTATATATTATTCTGATATCGCGTAATAGAACAATATTAGCTATATGATATTAATAAAAGTTTGGAGTCATCGTATTGTTTCGGGTAATTTATTACCTGAAACAATACGATGACTCCAAACTTGCAAAGAATAGTTTGAACTAATTTTATAGTTATTGTCACCAAAATATCTATATTTACAGTGTGTTATGATATATTTATTATTATTATACATTTTTTCAAATCATATTAGTGGCTAACTTCTATATATACTGTTAAGATTTTTAGCTGAGAAAATAATTGCTTTCCATACTATAGTTTCACTTCATTGTAAGACTACTGTGCCATGTAGAACAGTTAATCTAATACATATAATAGTGTAGCACATTAGCAAAAACTTTTGTGGGCGATATTAGATGCATTATCAGTAATAAACTCACTTTCCTAATAGTTTACAAATACGCAACTAAAATCTATATTTTTATAAAATTTACTAAAATTAATATAGGCATAGCTCTTCTATTCTTGTAGTCCTTTTCTAAATTATATGTAGAAATAAATATTTAGTAGTTTATAATGATCCTTATATATTTAATTAATTATGCTAGTTCAGAAAGCACATAAGATATGGCTAATTATTCTCAAAAATTTTCTTAGTTGTCCTGATTGTTCTTTCTATTCTATAAAATTCTGTATTATGGAAACTCCATATCATTAATTTTTAAGAACAGGTAATGCAATTTTTTTCATTCGTAATTACTGTGCTATCCATTTCAGAATTTGGAATCGAATCCAGAATCAATAGCTCAGAAAATTTACATAAATTCCCGTCATCTATTCTCTGGTTGACTTCAAAAGAGGGTTTTACATCTAGTGAATTGGAGCTAGATTGGTCCAAGGACGTGGATTGGCTAAATGGAAAGATTTGGTTTTCCACCCTGAGGTTCCCAGGATCTAATCTGGATTTTACATTCAAAACTTTATATAAGATTCTGGATAACTCTTTCACTGATATAAATGGCTTGGGTAAGATCTTAATCGACCAGATATTTAATAATTAGCAATAATTAGAAAGTGTCACTAAAAAAATAAATAAATAGAAAAGCTGGTGCTTAGGCCTGAAATACCCGTCATTTATTATTCAAACAAAGTTTTTATTATGTAGAAGAATCTGTATTTGAGATTAATTCACGTAGTTCTTGATGTTCATCGTTCGAGACTACGCCATTTCACGTGTTGTTTTAATATAAAATTTTCGTACATGGTACAGTTATATAAATTTCATAATGCCACGAAAAAGAGGGAACTCTTTGGGCCGATTGTTTAAACGTGTTCTAGACCTCGGTCGCGATCAGAACCATGGTTTTATAAAATTTGTATTGTATAAACGAAGCGTCTTAATAGATGCAGCTCAGACGAGGAGTAAAAAACCGGTTACTAAAATATATTTCTAGAGCAACCACTAGTCAGGTTTAAATCTACGCCTCGTCTTCTTGCGCATTAGTTAAATTTTCATAGTTTGTAGAATCCTCCATATTTGTTTGAATTATTATTGAGTGAAATATAATTTAAAGAATATATTAATGTTTTAAGTGTAACTTAATATATTCTTCATTTAGAATTTCCGTCATTTTACTGATGTTATCGATAGAGCGCGAGATACTGATTGGCTGAAGATTTTCAAACGACGGGAGCGAATAAGAACGGATTAACTGTTCTGTTAGACTCGGCATAGTCAACGTCTTTGCAATGCATTTAAAACCGCGATTTATCTGAATGCCATCTAGATACGGTTTTTGTTATAAACCGTGAACGACAGAAATTCCGTTTAAACAATCGGCTCAATAGGTAGATTAACTCCTGTTGCTAAAAGATTGTGTTTAATTCGAGAAAATGAACTACTATATTAAAAGATCGAATAAATTAACAGAATTTTTTAATAGAGAAAAAAAGACAAAGACGGGAACATTCGAAAAGACATATATTTCAAATAGAAAACGTATCTATATGGGAGAGATTTTCAGAATGCATTGAAGAAAATCCTGAATGTTGTCTAAAAGGTTATAATTTAAGAAAAAGAGAAACTTAAGTAACAATGCCATGAACTGCCTGAGCAACGGGTTTGATAGTAAACAATATAACTGAGATCATATTTTAAATATTTAAATTTTGCTAACACATACGCACATTTTATTTTTTCTAAAATGATGAAATAATTAAAGGGAACACTAATTATTGTTTTATGAATTTATTTTTATTATCGAGTTTTTGTCTATACAATATAAGAATTATTTTTTGTATATTCATATAAGCTTATACCATATATTGAAATATTGTAGAAAACACTAGAAAAGATGCTATACATTATAACATTAAAGTTAATGAAATTTATGCAAATAAACATGAAGATTAATATTTGTTGAAATAATAGTTAATAAGCAATAATCAGTAATCAAGATTTAAGCATAGTATTTTAACAAAAAACTTATTTATCTAATATTTAATCAAAATTTATAAAAAAATCTTTATAACATATTTTTAATTTTATTTGCATGAGTTTCTTGAAATTGAAAAATATATATGCTATATGTATAATTTATCCTTTGTCTCTCTTGAATCCGTCTTCCATCTCCAAAACCATTATTTCCTTTTCTAGTTCCAAAACCATCACTCCTTCTTTCCCACCACTTCCATCTTTTCCACTTCCAAAACTACCATCACTATCAACTTTTCCACCTCTTTTTCCACCACTTCTACCTTTTCCTCTTCCAAATTTACCACCACTTCTTTTTCTTCGACTGTTAATATTAGTTTATACTCATTCAGTTTCCCACTTCATTTGTTCATAATGCTTTTCTTTATTTCCAAAAATTTAAAGATCATTTCTTGAGGCTAAAACAAAAATTTAATTTATATTTATATAAATATCAAACAGGAAGTGAATATATTTGAATTACAATATTAATATACTCAGTACAATATATCCAAAATATTAAATGCCTAAAGAATATTTTTTTTCTTGCTTTCTCATTGGTTTGATATTTTTCATTTATAATTATTGTATATGATGCTATGATTTTTTCAATAGTGATATTTAAGAAACTTTTTTTCTCATAACATATATAAGTTTAAAGTAATATACTATTCATTATTTATGAATTTTATTCAATAATATTTTATAATCCTATTACAAAATATATTAATTTAATCATGATATCACCTTTAATAAAAATGATTCATCAAATCGTTTTTATTAACTTAAGGTGAATGAGGTAAGATGAAAGATGAAATATAGTTTGAATTTTTCGATTTTTGAAACTCAATCAAAAGTTTATTAAAGTGTGATTAGTTACAATTCGCCATGCTTTCGTTTGATCGTTAATTTTAAGACTTTAATATAAATTCACTGTCTGTTTTATTGAAGCGTGTCAAAGCATCGTCAGATGAGAAATTAATATTCTATTTATATAATTCTCATTTAAAATAATCAAAAATAATATATAGATACTTATTTTTGTCATTATCTTATCGTTAATTTTCTATCCAAAAAGTAAAAAACTTTTCTTAACATAGAATAAAACTCTGTAGAACAAATCTATTAAATAACCTCATTTAATGGATTTGTTCTATATAAAATCAATTAGTTTCAATCTTTCTCCCAAACAGAACAAATAAATTAATTACTATTATTTTATATTTTCGACTCTTATCTTTGAGGAATAATCATTTTTAACTATGTGCGTAAGAATATCTTTATTTACATGCAAAATATTCTCATTTTGAATTGATCTAATATTAGTTATATTTAGTATAAAATAGAATTCTATTATAAATTTATTTAAGATCATAAAATTAAAATATAAAAAGTTATAAAAATTACCTTTTGACTGAAAAAGTTGAACATAATAATAGCAGACACAAGATTTCAATTAAATTTATTTTCACAATTTCGTTACTTTCTCTGAAGTCTTATATAGATAAGTTTTTAAAAGATATTTCAACATAACGATTATTAGTTAATGATTATGACTTTAATAATATTGAAATAAATTTTAGTGAGGGAAAAATCTATTTAGAAAAGGTGATAATTTTTATATTTTTCTCACTAATTTTAAAAATTACTTAAAAATTCATCAAAATTAGTATTATTAAATAATTATTTTCGTGTTTTGATAATTTTACGGCGTTAAATAATTACATAAATAAATGTAGTTCCATTATATTTCGAAAAATATTTGCCGTTTAAGAGTTAAGCACACAATACGTTTTCCTTGACCTCGCGTCATATGGTCAAGGAATAATGCAGTGCATGTAATAGGAACTTTCAAAAATAATTTATGACAATTATTTTTATCTTGTGTGAATTCATTTCATTTCCTAAATAAATTAAGTCGATACTATTGTTTGCTTTCAAATTATAAGCTATTCACTGAATTAAATTACTGTATTAGAATATACCTAAAATAAAATATAAGAAAAATTATAGATAAATGAATTTTGTTACAATTAATTCTTATAAAAATGTACAGTAATACTAAATTAAAAATAGATAATAAGTTTATTTAAAGGACAGCGTAGAAATGAATATCCTGCAAATACTTTTAGACCATTTTATAAAACAAATTTTGGCTTCATGAATATTTTTATTGTAGGCCCTATTATTGAGAAATGCCTCTACTATAAAAATTATAAGTTAAATTCATTTCTTCATTATCTTAAATGCACACAATAAATTTATTTCTAAATTAAACGCCATAAGACTAATGATTAATTTCAGTTGGTTTCCTGCTGTTGAATTTAATCTTAATCACTGTTTTAATATGTCGTACTGTAATTCTTATTAATGTAATTATTATCATTTTATATCTGTTTCAAATTAAAGGAGTAACGCTGAAAGATAAAATAAGAAACTGGTATTTTTAGTGAAAATACCAGTTTATTATTTTATCTTTCAACGTTCAAAGTTTATTTTCTTATTCATATATTTCATAATGCAAAATTGTAATTGTTTTTAAAAATATTATCGACAGTATGCTAAGAAACTGCACATAATATGAAGAGCTTAATATAAATTATAATAATAAATAAAATAAACATTGATTTAATAAAAATCGTTTAGAAATAAACTATATCTACAGAAAATTATTTCTTGGTGTCAATTAAATACAGTATTAATAAAATAACTTCTTGCACTTAAATAGGCCTATTTTCAATGAACTACTGAAAGTGAAATCGCTTTTTACATGATAATTCCTTTATATATTATCTAATTTGAATAATATTCATATCTTAGTATTGAAACACAATAGTATTGTAAAATTAAGTCTATTGAAAATGATTGATATAGACTCAATGTACTAGAGTAAAACCTAATGCCCCACAATTTTTTTAAATCATTAATTTGTTCTACATCTTTGTTATATATATCTTTTATAGGTATATCTTTTAAGAATAAAATTCCATTTTTCATTATAGTCATCTTCTCTTTCGCCTGCTTTTTGCTATCTTAGAATAAGTGGTAAGATAAGAAGACCTATATTTAGGATCACTGCGACCACATAGGATTCACAAGGGGTCATAAAACTTAGCGCCATGAAAGCTGTTCTTCAGTTTATTTGATTAAGATTCTAACAATTCGCTTTTGTGTTCAAGCATAGTGCAATCACGCATCAAGCTTCATTAATTTATAATACTTTGCATTTTTTCCAAAATAGCGAAAAACAATAGAGAATGGCGGCAAATCTATAGAAAAATAGGTTTCAATAATGATCATAATGAATATATCCAGTGGCGTACCAAGAAATGAATGGGCCCTACTGATTTAGAAATTTTAATTGTTTCTTGTGCACAATGAAGGCAACTTAGATTTTGCATTGAATCTAGAGCCTTTTCCATGCTACTAATGCGAAAATTCTACACATAATACTGTCGCGTTATTAGAAAATATTAAATTAAGATATAATGAATTAAGATACAGTATTTGCGTCGCGCAAATCAAGAAAAATGTCAGTTTGAATTAATAAAAGTTGTTTTTTGATTATCTAAATGAAAGAAATTTTATTTTTATTAGAATTATAGATTTTTCTTTGCCATTTCTATAGAATTTATTGTTTGTTTTACAAATTCTATACCGTGTATAAATTTATAATTTATAGATTTTCTTCATATAATATGAATGTTAAAATAATACGTGCTAATAAATGTGTCCTTTTTTAATTTACTTAGTTTTTACTTTTAAACATAATTTACTACATTTTTATAATGTGAATCTTAGCTCTTTATGGTCCCTTTAGCTTGCCCGCCGCACAATCTGAACCTTCGATTGTTACGCTACTGAATATATGTATGATGCGAAAGAATAAAAGCTATAAAATAAAAACTTAAAAAATTATGAACGTTAATTTTGAATGATGTGCTAATAAGAGAAAAATGTTCACAGGCGGTGAAGCAATATCACGTACAAATATTCGATTTCAATGAAACGTATATATTGTATCCACTGCACTAGATTAAGCATAGGCTGTATGAAATATGCTGTACTATGTTCGAAATGATAGAAATAAAATTATTACACCGATGTAATAATGATCTGATTTTGGTCGTTTTAAAATTTTCAAGATGTAGAATCAAATAATAGGAAAGACATTATCGATTTATCAATCTTTCTTAACTAGTTTACAGAAAAACTGCCTATATGTAGACCTATTAACTAATGCACATTTACAGGATATCTCATCAACCAAAATTCGGAATGTATTCAAATTTTGAATAATTCCTTATTAAATAAATATATGAAGAATAATCTATAACTATTAATGTTGAGAGTACTATATGATTTATAAGAACACGATCATTCAAGATAATGGTGAGTATTAGACACATTGGAGCATTAGGCCTAACATCTCTGAAATTATTGGCTGCAAGCACATGCTATTACCGTAATTTGGAAATATTTTAAACACATTTTATAATAATGGTCTTATTTAATTATTGTATATGTTGTATGCTTCTCAATGCTGTCAATCAATTCGCAAAGTATTGTATTTCAAGATCAAAACATTGCAAAATATTTAAACTTTAGATCAGTGTTTCACAGAATCTCGTATAGATCAGCGAGAAATCGTGAAATAAATAAATAAATAATAATTTTTAAATATCGCGAAGGTATCAATTATCCCGAAAAATAATAGATTAGTTCTGTATTCGTACTGTACTGTTGTAGAACCGTCTCACTGATGGCGACAGTAAGGTGAGCATTGTATCCCCAAGAGAAAAAAGAACAGCGAGGTGAGCACGCTTCCTGAAGTATCTGCAGGTCAAGTTCTTGACAATAACTTAGCAATAATTGAAATAGGCTCCCCGCTATCAACTATTTCTAGCCTATAAATGTTTTCACAGATCTGGAGATATGAAATGTTATTTTAAGGGTTCATCCATAGAGGAAATGCTTGAAACACGTCTTTAGACAATTGTTCCTTTTTATCCATGACACATTTCAGTACATTATTAAGTTTGAAATCTTATACAATGATACTGTACTTTACAAAATGGCGATGCTCAAAAATTTAAAAATTCAATTATAGTACTATATTTGAAATTACAGTATTGTTGCATATCAATTACATTAGTCATTTGAAAGTTTTTTAAAAAATAGTTAGAAAGTTAATAATCATCGGTGAAAATTTTAATTATACAGATTTTCATGTTTCTAGTATTTTCATTTACAATATATGTATATAAGAAATGGTTATTTCATAGAAAATAGATTTAATCAGTTTTAGTATTAAAATATAATTATTATATATAGTTATACTCTAATATACTATGCTATATTGATTCATGAAAATTAAATATATTAGTGTTAATTTTAAAGTTATACATAATTAAAATTGACATGATTTTAATAATTTTAAGAAGTTAAATAAGCATGACAAACTAATGCTTTATTTTATTCTGAATTTAATTTATATGATAATCTGACGTTTCATAATATAATCTGAGAATGAAATTTCTTCATCTGGCACAATGAAGCACCAACAGCATTTGATGTCTAGATCTGTATTAATTAATGTTCAAAAATATACAGTAGATCTAATTGTTATTACTAGAAGTGCTCAATATAGAGTTTGAATTAGCCACCATTTCATCATAGAACGACATTATTTACAAATAAATTATCAGTAATTGTCTATTTCTAAAAATTGCCCTATGATGCTATCATAGTTTTAATTACAATGTAGCCTTTGTCAAGCTAGTTAACTTTAATTCAAATAAAATGCAGCAACGGTTTGATGGAGAACTATTTAAGAACAACTTTTGGCATTACAAGCAAAATCAGCAATACAACCATAAAGAGTGTCAATTTCTCTCGGGTTTGAACCTATTTTTGGATTTTCTTAAAATTTCAGGCTTGAGCTGCAGGCCTGATGAAAAAGTTTTCAGATGGTTGCAAAAATGAGTTCAGTCAAAGTCTAATTCACATATTAGTTATTGACTAAGAGTGATTTTTAAAAGTTCTAAATAGGTAAAAGGGACTAAAAATTACACAGTGTTGACCAGAAATTTGTTCATAACAAAGTTTGAACAATTTATATTCAAACCGGTATTATCTGTCAAAAGCTTAATATTAAAAAAGATGATTTTTATCATTTATTTCAAAGTTTAACTTCGTAATGGGTTCTGGCATTAAAGGTCAATATTTTTTTCTCAAAGAACCAGAGGATGACTCGGTCTTTTTCTACATTTGTTTCAGTATTGCAAAATATGACCTGCAGCTAAATTTAGTAGTCCAATCTTTTTTTTCTAGAAGAAAAAATCAGCATTTTCATTTTCAATAACGTTTTTCAATTTTTCAGCACTTTTAGCTGTAAATAAGAAGTTGCATCAACTAAACAAAAACTTTATGTAAAACACAAAATTTTTATCGTGAAATAAATAAGAAATGGACTCTCTCAAATTTTATGGTATTTTTGTCTGCTGAGTTTGTTTTGAATGCCTTTTATCTTCCTCCACCGGAAGAGAAATCAAATTAGCAACGTTGAATGAGCCCAATATATCTTGACTTTTGTAAAGGCCATCCATTAAATTTCACAAGTTATAAGATAGCACTTGACGCAGATCCCACAACAATTATCATTATCAATAAAGACATTTTGCGATTAAGTGTTACGTAATTTTACGTCTTCGCATAATACTTTTAGATATTTTTTTACGTAAAATCTATATCTATACCATATCATTATAACAGGCAACATTTCTTTTTATTCTTCTTATAAGTCGTCTCGATCGGCGGCCTCTCGGATAATTGAAATTTCCGCACGATTCTGACCAATTCGAAGAAGGCCTCGTCCACGTTCATCCTGATTTTCGCACTGCACTCGATATACGGTATCTTGAGGTGACGAGCGAGATTTTGCGCCTCCTCCATGGAAACCTGCAACGGGAAAAACGCGACGAACATCTTATTATTATAAAATGCCACCAGTACTCGAGCACACGAGACTCGAATGATTTATAAGTCTGCAATGTCTGACTTATATTACGAGAATAATATCATTAACTTCTTCGTATTTAACACGTCGGAAGACTTTTAGAAAACCATTCAATTATTCATATTTACTTATTCAATTTTGGGGAAAGAGAATCCACTAATTGGTAAATTCAAAAACTGTTCTCAGTTAAAAATCTCTAAAAAAAACTAATCTAAGGGTCAATAATTATGATCTCAATAACGATCAATAAAGAATTTACAATGATCTATAATTATCTAAGAACTTGGACAATTTATGATCTCGTGATCCAAGGATTTATGATTAATGTAACAGTTCTACAATGATAGAAGAATTGATTATTCATGTAGCAGTTTTGGAAAACGTGTAAAATTGGAAATTAAGGTCTGTTTATCAAACGCACCGCTCTCTGTAGTTTGAGATCAGCTTTGTTGCCAACCATCAACATTGGAAATTCATCTCGGTCCTTGACCCGAAGAATTTGCTTGTGAAACTTGGCCATCTCTTCGAATGACGATTTGTCAGCAACCGAAAAAACGAGTAAAAAACCTTCGCCGCTCCTCATGTACTGTTCCCTCATTGCGCTGAATTCCTCCTGACCAGCGGTGTCCAAAACTGAACAAAAAAGGAACAATTTTCATCTTGTCTATAATACTCAATCGGAAGTTTCATTCAGAAACTCGGTCAGATCCGTATAAACAAACAACTTTGACCTTTCGCGAGTTTGATCAACATTTTTTGTCGAGACTATATATATCATTAAAAAATTCTTCAAACTCACTGTCTAGTTTGGCCGGAATGTCATCGATGACGCATTGTTTTGTGTAAGAATCTTCGATCGTCGGATCGTAATCGGTTGCGAAGTAATTCTGCAACAGAAGAAGAGAAAAATCGACGTGAAAGATTATTTGAATGTTGTGTGCTCCCGTGGTATTTTATTTGCACTCGCATGTTTTTTTTTATTCTTTCTCGTGTGTGATACTAAAAAGTAAAATTTGGGTCAATATCATCGTTGGAGTGAGCAAAACTCCATATAGTGTCTATATTTAAAACAATGAGTGTTGGCTTTATTTTTAAGTTTCTGAAATAAAAACAAGAATAAGAATCAGTTCAAAATTGGCGGCTAATAAATCTAACTGTAACTACTCGGCTCTTTAAACATTTCCAAAAATCACGCAGTATACTCCAGTTCTTCGAGATCTCAAACAGAAAAAAATCAAGACTGAAAATTGTAATATTTTTAAACATCTTTTGCCTGCCAAAATTATTTATTTTGTATAGAAGAAATCGCCCGTGTATCATAATACTTTCCACCATAAATTTGCAAAATATTATACAACGTTGAAACGTTACGCCTACGCTCGACTTTATTTTCATTCTTTGCATATTTCGTAGTTAGGTGATTCCTGGACTTTTGACTTTTTTTTTTAAAATACTTATACTGTTTGCTCAGTCAATTTGACAGCCTTACATCTCGAAACTACATATTTTTTCTTCGAATTTGATCATTTCTTCGCGTGAAGAATAAAATTGTTGAAAAATTCAAAATTTGCGTTGCATTGACAAAACATTTTGAAAAATTGGGTCAAGAAGTGTTCGTACATTGAAAAAATATCAGAGATACACGATAAACTTCGAGTCATGATACACCCATCGCCATAAAACGTGCAAGCTCATAATTTTTTTTTGTTAAGCTCGTCCCATCGTGAGATCAATTAATCTCAAAATACACAATGCACGACGATAATTATTGATGGCAAAGGCGTGATAATTTGTCCACACGCGAACGAAATAACAAAAGTATATCGCGTAAATGTTAGAAAAGTGGGAACGGCTCTTGCAAAGTGCATTAATGAATCCTAAATAATATGCCTCACATGTAACAACGCCCTGTAGTCTGATTTTTTTAATGTGAAATTATGCAAATGTCTTCTCTCTGTCACCGCAACATT
>WUQG02018309.1:0-11540 GCA_011317285.2 Androctonus mauritanicus | reverse complement strand
GAATCATGTCGTGGGCGCATTATAAATCTCTTACGGGCGCACTTGCGCCCGCGGGCGCGGGGTTGGCCACCCCTGCTCTACAATAAGCAATAATCAAAGAATCATTTCAGCAAATATAGATATTCTCCAATTTATGAAAAAAAAATTGGGGAATATCTGTATTTGCTGAAATGATATTGCAGATTTCTTCAATTTATGCAAATAAATTGGAGAATATCTGCAATATAATCAGAGTTATAGAGTCAGAAGTCAGGAGTCAGGGAGTCGGAGGTTTTTGGATGGAGTCGGAATTGGACTTTTAAACTACCCAGAGTTGGGAGTTGGAGTCAGAATTTTTAAAAAATGAAGCCGGATCATTTTCCATCCAACACTGCAACCCTGAATATAAATAAATATATTCAAATATACAATTATATTAATTATAATTATTATAATTATAATTAAATATAGTTATAATGCTATATTTAAGCATTATAACTATATTTAAATATATAATTAATGACTAATAAATTATCATAATTAAAAAATGAACAATATAATTTTTTAATTATACTTATGAATTTGTAGATTATAGTATGATTACTTATTTCAAGAAAAATCTAGAAGAAATGAAAATCCTTGAAATAGAAATATTTATTTAAAAATAGCTATAATCAATTTATTATTACATATTTCTAATTTGTATTAAAATTTCATTGTGAAAAATTAATTAGATGGATTGAAAATTTACTAAACTATCATTATTTTTTAAATGAGAAGCTTTCAAAATACATTTATAATTAATAAAAATATTTGAGATCATAAAAAAATTACCTGTTTTGATATGAAGAAATATAAGATACATTATTTTCCACAAAGAAATATAAATACTGGACATCACTATACAAAAGTTGAAGTATTCTTGGCACTAAAAATATTTTATATTTAAATTTATCATTATAAATTTTTATATTCTTATATTCATTATTAAAGTTAAAAAATAAAAATTTATATTTGCAAAATTCAAAACTCTCAATGAAACATTTTGAGATATTAAAAATTATTTTCACACTAAAGAACTTATAGTGACTAAAAGATAGAAGCATAATTCTATGCTTGCATCTTTATATAGTTAATATTGAGTTGTCCTTATGGATTTCATTTTTGGATTGTCAAATGCATATTTTGAACTTTTGCATTATTAGTTTTATATCAGGTAAAAATTGAAGAAAATAATCAGCATTCAAAATTTAATGCGAACAAAATGACATGGTAAGTGGCTCAAGAGTCTAAGTTTCCCTGCTCCTACACAGAAGAAACATGAAATTCTTTTATATAAAAAATGTGAAATTTATTTATTATCAAAGTTGGAATAACATGATTGTTCACTTAGTTGTCTATTTTATATAGAGGTACAGTAAGTTTTTTTAAATCATTCAATTACTTGTAACTGCATCTCTGACTCTTTTAACTTATGTTAAGCTTATTCATCTCTCAGTGGATTTGGAAACACTTTAAGGAGTTTTTCTTTCTTTCAGGTTGATTGACAGAAAGATAGAAAGCTTCTATAAGAACCCTGCTCTCTTTTTTCTTTAGTCAGTCATTCTCCTCCTCTTTTTCATTATCCATCACCTCTTTTTATTTGATGATTATTCACCAATCAGAGCAAACATAAGAGGTCAATATGAGAATTTTTAAAACTTTTCAGTTCCTCATGGTTAAATTCTCTCTATTACTCATCATATTAGTTAAAATAAAACTTCATTTTGGGTTTCATTTAGGTTCCCAAAAAAGGATTGAGGTTCACTTTTAGGGGCTTTGCTCCCTGAAAGAATCTTAATCAGTTATTGAAGAACAGAATGGAAATTGAATCTAGGATATTTTCCATGTCCCTCGAATGTGAAAAGCCTGTTTTCCACCTTATTTTTTCCCCTCTAATTTCCCATTTTGTTACTTCTGTTGGTGGACTTCATCAACAACTAAGAGAGAGAAATTAGCTCTTTATAAGTCAGGAGAACAGTAAATTATCCTGAAAGTATCCAAGCCTCCAAGGATCAGGTTGAATGGCTGTTTCTTTTATATCAGACTCATTCATTTCTCTTTTCCCATACTCTTCTTTTCTCAGTATTTTGTTTTTTAGCATGAAAAAAATATATATGTTTTATATTATATATTTCTTTTTTACATATAATATATAAAACAAAGGAAAACAAGCATTATACAAAGAAGAACAAAATAAGATGCATGATACATAAAAGAATGTAAATGATACAATTTATATAATCATACCAGAAAAATATTACAACCGATATCAGATCTTTTTCCCATATTGACATCAAAATAAAATTAATTCAAACTTAAACTATAAAAATTAAATGATTAAGATTATAAATTAATTAAAAGAGTTCTTTATATAATAATTACTTTCTAAATTTGAAACTATAAATGAAAAGATAATCAAATTATTCTATTGATTACCAGTTGAATTTTCTGTTGCATTTATTAGTTTTAATAACTATTGATTTTAATATATTATAAAAGAAAAATCTATAATAATTCCAAACTAAAATCTTTTATTAGTCTAGTCTATAATTTTGATTTCTACTGATAATGTGGTTTCTCTCTTTCATCTTAAAATTTTAAAATTACGTAAATAATTAAAAACTGTATATGATATTGTAAATCTTCACAAAATTCAAGCACTATAGCAAAGAAAGGAAACTTTTAATCTGACATAATGTTTTCGGACCTTAGGGTCCCTCTTCAGTATCATACATATCAGAATCAGATATTGTAAATGCATTATGGACATAAAATTTATATCTATATCATTAATTTTTTAAAATCAAAACTTATTTATTATGGTTTAAGTTTTAGCATTATGTACAAGATATAGAAGAATCTAAGCTGGAAGCTAGAGATAACAAGAACAATTATAGAATAACTGCTAAATTATATATAATATTGTATAAAAGCAGAAGATATTTCACAATCACTACATCATTTATTTTAAAAAATAATTTGAAAGATATTATATAAATACTTTTTTTATTTGTTATTATTCTAGTTTCCAATTAATGAAAAATTATGAATATTTTAAGATGGACAATACTAGACATTTTCAGAATTGTAATTTTGAAACAGCAACATTGGCTATTTTGAATATATAATTAACACTATTTCATCTTTATAAAATGAGCATATGTATATAATATTGACACACTAAGATTTCTAAAATATGTTTCAGGGACAGAAACTGAATTTTGACAAAGCATGTTAAGATATTCTTTTGAAATTTCAACCACAAATGACTTCAATGGGAACTAAAACATCAATAATATTATTGAATTTTTAAAAAATTGTTAATTTTAAAATATCTAATTCAAATGTTATGTTATATTCACTATATTTTGTTATGTAAACTAATTGGTAAATAAAAATTTATATCACATTTATATTTTTATTTAATTTTGTTATGTTGGCCTCAAAATTAAATTTATTCCTCTCCCAGGTATTTAATTAAGGATTAATAAAGTTGATGAGAATTCATTGTTTGCAGATCTTATAGGAATTTGTCTTCATTTCTTAGAGTTATACAAACTACCAAAAGAGAAACACTAGCTATTGTATTTATAGTGCATATCTGTTATATAACAGATATGCACTATAAATACAGAAAAATGTGCATCCCTGAAAATTTCTTACGCATCAAGAAATGCAGACATCGCACTTTGGAAACGATTTGTTTCAATTGGTCTAGATCAGTGGTTCCCAACCTTTTTTGGTCATGCCCCACCTTAGCATCTCTAAAATCATGATGCCCTCCTGTGATATATAATTTTTTATTCAAAAAGTGAATTCCTGTTCACATGGACTATTCAAGTTTTGAAGCTTTTAGATCATTAACTTGATCTAAAAGCTTCAAAACTTGATCAAGCTTCAAAACATAGCATAGCATTCATGAAAGGAAAACTAAACAACGAGAGGATGGTTGAAGTACTGAAGAAAAAATCACTAAGAAATTGTTTAAAAAATAATATGAAGTGATTTGTATCAAGACCCTTCAATACTAATAACTGCATGTGCACACTAGATACTTTTTTACTTTCTTCTAAGATCGCTAGACTTATCTTAATCAAAATGTACACAGCAGTCAGCTGATGACAATGGCGAGGTAAAGAGTAAAGGTTCTAACCACTCCTCTCTATTAGCGGGCTCTCCCCTCTCCATTGTCACCAGCTGATCGTCGTATACATTTTGATTTTAAATTTTAAAAAATGTGTATGCCACAATATATATTTATATACTGTATATGAGACCCCTAGAACCATAAGAAATGCAAAAAATTCACTGTTAATAACTCATTCTCGAATTGCCCCCTGGTGGGGCGTGCGCCCCACGTTGGGAACCACTGCTCTAAGCAATATCACTATCATAATTGAGTTTTTTTTTATTTGGACCCTAATTAATTCAGGATCGAAATAAAAAAAATGTTGAATATAATTCTGAAGAAACAGAAGACCTGATCACTGGTCGTCACTTCATTCTGACCAGAGGTGCTAAAATGAAGTGATGATGATGCTGCAAGCAGGAAGAACTGTAAACAAAGAATTGGATATCAAGAGTGGCGAAAAATATACGGACCTACTGCTAAGAAGGAAAGAGAGTTATACAATTGTATACAAAATATACGGATAAAATAAAATAAATGATATATAGTAAATGTAGTAATACTTTATAAATTTGTGCTTGTTGTTTTAAAAATTAAAATAGCTGACCAGATTTGCGATAGTGTGAGGGGGAAAAGTTAAAAGTACGGGATTGTTCTATTTATGACTTCTCTAAATAATAAGGAATTTAGGTAATATTATTAACTATGATTTTTCGTCCTTTCAAGGATCACTTATTAATATGCACCATATCTCCAAAAACATAAGAAAAAACGGTTAGTTTATATTAGTCATCCATAGTGACGGTTAGTCCACTAGTCACTAGTCAAATTGCTTAAATAATTATATAAAAAAGAAAACGCCATTTATATTAATTTAGTTTTTAATATGATATATTACTTACTTTGATTAAATTTATTATAAGCATATTTTTAATCTACTTTCGGAAAGAAAAATGTTTTGATCTAACGTTTGTATAGTTGTACCAAAGAAGACTTATTATTTTTGTTAATTTTCCATATACACCAGGGGTGTCCAACCTTTTGGCTTGCTAAGGCCACATATAAAATATATTAATTCTAACGATAGTTATTAAACAAAAAAATTAGTAAGTAATGCGCAATATATGATATTAACCATGACAAATAAGTAAAAATGTCATAGCATAATAATCTTTGACTTCTTTTCGTTCAGAAATTTTTAAAAATCATTGAGCAGATCAAAAGGTTTAATCACTGAAATAAGAAATACAGTATTTTAAAAAGTGGAAATAGGAAATGTACATATGTCTTTAAATAGTAAAAAATTTATTATCTTCATTAAGTACATAAAAATCTCAATGTTTTAAATAAGTTTACGATTTAATGTTGGGCCGCATTCATTAAAGCGCTGGGCCGCGGGTTGGACAGCCCTGATATACAGTATTATTGTTAAACATAAGATTGTAAACTGATAAAAAAAATGAGTGCTGTGGTATAATGATATGGCACTTTTACAATAGTTAAGTTTGTCACAGTGCTTTGATGTTTAATCGATTACTTTTAAATCTAGATTTATAATTTTATAGTAATTCTTTATTAAATCGGATTAGAATAAATTAATCTGAAAAATTAAAAATTGGATTCAATGTTTGAATGGCCCATTTATATCAGGAAAAGGAAAGCAAACCTATACTATATTAAAAAAATATACTGTACATATTCCTAGGAAAGAAAACTATATTCAACTTTTCAGCATCATTTAATAAATTAACATAACTGTGCCTTCTGGTAAAACTTAATTTTTTTATTTCATCAAATCTATAATTAATAAATAAATTTTATTTATTATAAAGTAAATTTTAAAATGAAAATCGAGAATTTTTAAAATCTGATAAAAATCTATTTTATTGTCGTTATTTTTAAAATACTAGATTATATTAAAAATTTCAAGGCCCATAAACCATAAATCCACTATTGCTCATATAGGCCTATAATGTATATAATTGAAAATTATAAGATCGTTTATTGGAAGATGTTTTCCAACAAACGACAGATTTTAATATACAGGCCTATATATTTGAATGGTCGTAATTATTCTCTATTTAAAGCTGGCGAAAGAATTATATAATTTTGCATAACAAATCATAGATTAAAATTTTTCTGTGATCAGAAAATTTGGTTGTGAACTGGCATAGGGGATTTTTAAAGAATAGCTATATTTGACATAAGTGAAAATAATTCATTCGATATTGTTGGAAAGAGCAAATACCCGAAGAACATCTGGCAAGTTCCCACTAAGATAAGATGAATTTGTTGGTCTTCGATTTCTAAAAGGCCGCAGGTCACTAGACGTATTCTCATTCTCTCTGATTGGCGATTTTTTCTTTCAGGACTAGAAATATCCGTAGCCGAAAATATTCACTTAAACTCTTCAACTACACCGACAACAGAAAGTCCCGGACCACCATTGGATGAGGTAATTCTTTCACTTTTTATACCTATCGCTTTATTTTCATATAATTATATTTTTAATACCTTCCTTTTTCATTTTTTAATGGAAATCAGTCACAGATCGGACCGACACTCGGAAGACGATCAAATTATTAAAAGGAATAAATTATCAATATTAACCAGTGGTGAGCTATGAAAATTTTAACAAAGGGCGCGCACTTTATCATATAAAAACAAAATATCAAATTCTAATTGTTTCGCTTTTACAAAAACAGAAAATACAAATAATTGTGCATGCACAAGAAAACATTTTAAAATAAAAAAAAATCTTTAAAATTTAAAAATTAAAAATAACTTGCTTGTTGACATATTTTAATGGAAAACTAAACAACGGGACTTCATCTCATCGTTTCGATGTTAAACAATTTGATACCAAACAATAAATTTATTGAAAACAGATGGCATTTTCCAGCACTTGATTAAATTTTAGGTTATCTACAACGCATTTGACAGAACTTAAACGAAAACCAGACGAGACTAATTCTCGCCCTTCCCACGTTTCAAAAACTTTTTGCGCGCTAAATCCCTACCCGCCTACCCTGCTTCGGACGGCATTAAGGGCAGATCGCCACTATTCGAGATGTACAGTACATTCAAATACGCAAATACGAGGACGAGAAAGATTAACGTAAGTCAAAGTATGATTATGACACGCAAGACATGTTTTTTCCTAGAATAAATAAACAAGCAAACAAAGAACAAGGGGCTCGCAAATTAGAGACAAATTTAACAAAGGAATCGCGCGAGCCCTCTAAAGCTTACCACTGATATTAAGTTTCTCGTTTAATGGTATTTCTTATTTTGCTATTGTGTAAAGAAAATGGAAATAAAATTAACGGATGCCCATAGGATCAGTCCCTGCGCCCCGATACAGCTTTTTTGTAACATTATTCAGCGTCCCCACAATATTGAGAAAATAATAATTTTGACGCTCTCCTTCCGAAGGCGCCCTAATGCGGTACATCGTCTGCTTACTGGTTAAGTCGGCCTGCATAGAATTCTCAAATCTCGAAAAATCTTGACTTTACAAACGAAAATTGATCGAATTTTCATAGGCACCAAGTTTTAAAAATTATCTTCCTTAGGAACCTACTGCTATCCTTTCCAGAGAAACTGTTCTTGTTTCAGAAGTTGAGAAAATATCAACAGCTGCAACAGAATCCATTTCTTTATCTACAGCTTCTGTAACAGGTAATAAAACAGTTTTGAATATTTCAAGAAAACTGGTTAATTTTACACATGATTTCACATTATGCATGAAAATGACACTATGTTAATGATACTACTATTTTACTAAACAAATGAAGTTTGGAAATGAAGCAACTAAACAAAATAGTTGCCATAGCAATTTTAAAATCTTTATATTATTAAGAAAAAATAAAAAATTGATAATTTTCACATATAGATAAATACCATTGTCAAATATCTGAACTGCACCATTTTCTTAATTTTATTAAAAGATTTTTGTTGATATACAACATAATAATATTCATGTTTTTGTTATTTAAAGGAAATTTTTAGAATTATAATTTCTTGTATTGATTTTTTTTTCTTTGATATTGTTTCAAAAATAATATATTTTGAAAATATTCTGAACTTCCATTAATAGTAGTAGTGATAATATGATGATGATCTAGATATCCACAGATGGTGTAATGCTTATATTATAATGTTTATTTAAATTGTATAGTTTGAATAAGAATTGATTTTTTTAATTCATTATATAAATTTCTGTTTTTTATAATTCTATGCTAGATATTCTTTACACTAAATTATTTCATGATGATTCTGTGTTAATTTTTTACAGAATTAGCATGAATTAATATGTCAGTTAAAATAGGAATTTCTGAGAATTGATTCTTATTTATGAATCATGGCAATTTTTTTTTTACTAAAGATAACTAATAAATAAATATTAATGAGAAGTGATTAAGTAAATATTGATTTTAGAATTAATAGGACTAAAAAAAAGATAATTTGTCAGAAATGAATTACCGTACTTGAATAGAAGAATTTTAATTAAATTTATATAGCTTTTCTTATTTTTTCTTTGTCAAAAAGAATTTTTTGATATATAATATAAATATAAAATAAATGTTATTTGATTCTTATGCAATTAATTTAATTATTTTATTAATTAGATTGATATCATTCACTGGAATTATTTTTCTAATCACTGACATTCATTTTGTTTAATTTCTTTGATAGAAACAATTACTTGGGAACCTATTAAAGAATACAACTTTCCAATATGGGATAAAGCTGGAAAGCTATGCCTGCTGGCCAAATTTCATGCAACATTTACTATTTTCTACAGAAGCCGGTTGGGCAAACAGGTAATTATATAATCCTTCTTAATTCTAGTAGGTAATTTAAAATTAAATTCCAAATGTTCCTCAGAAGTTATTACTCAGTAATTTTTTTTATGGCAAAACAAAATTGTTTTGTTGTAATTTATTTGACAAAACAAAATTAACTTAGACCTTAGTATATTTTTTGTAAAAAAATAAAATTGTTTTGTCATAAAAATATACTGATATCTAATCTTATATTGAAATCTTAATTTCCTAATAAGAAAATATATTTAATTTGCTAATGTTTCTTATGACTTTATCTAAACCTATAGTCAATAATAATTCAGCAAAATCATTTATAAATTATTAAATTAAAATATTATATATTAAAATTTTTAAAGCTAATTGACCATTTTATTATTATTTGGAAGTTTAAATTTTATTTTATTAAGTTTAAGCTTTATATTAACTTTTGCAGATATTGATCAATGTCTGAAAAAGTTAAAAAGCATGAATTTTACTTGTAAATAGAGATGTATATTCAATGAATTTATGTATAGGAACATTTTATATTAAACAGTAATATACAGGGTGTTTCAAAACTATTATTCAGAAATGTAAAGGCAGGTAGAGAGGATCTAAATAAGCAGATTTCATATAGGAATGTGAGTGTGGAAATGCCACGTGAGGGAGCTGTTGAGTTCAACAGATGAAAGCCCTTCGCTGGCTTGAACATGCACTTTGTGACATGCCTGACATTTTTACTAATGTACGCCAATCCATGTGCCGTTGCTGTGAATCTTGTATCGCTATTGGCAGTCGCTCTTTTGAGCAGCTATTGTAAACTGTGTGATAAATTGTTGCTTTCCTTTGTCTTTACTTGTCTTTTCACTCACCTGTTGTTAATATGCCTTAATGCTAGCACTTCAACGCTGCCTTTCCGCACCCACATTCCAATATGAAATCTGCTTATTTAAGTCCCCTCTACCTGCCTTTACATTTCTGACATATAGTTTTGAAACATCCTGTATAATGTGATAATTCCTGAAACTAGGATCATTGCATGCAATTATTTTATTTCTGAACTGGCATCATTGTAATCTATTTTCCAAAGGAAAATGAGTTTATGAAATGCTATGCGGTGCAGGACCATCTTAATGCATGGACACATTGGACAGTTCCCAGGGGCTCTATAATAAATTTATCACCAACTGATTAATTTGTTTTTTATGCTTAAATATTGATTTTATTGAATATACCAATAAATTTTAAATGTTTAATTATATTGACCATTTACACCATTTACATTTACATTTTTATTTCCATAAATGGGTGGATAGGGATCCCAGTGCATTTGTTTTGTCCAAGACCTTGAATGCTGTTAAGATGGCTCTGTGTTAGTGTCTGGATATTTCCATTAAACTTTTGAAACTAATTAGTATATTTTCACAAAATTTGATAGTGATGTTTCGTTTAAATTAAAAATAATTTTGATATCACATCATTTAACCTTTAGTTTCAACAATTTAAAAATGGCAGGCATTCAAACTTCTGAGATGTACTCTCTACATTTCTTTAACTATTTAATGGATTCTTATGAAATTTGTCTTGATAATAAATTCTTTGAAGATGCTCACAATAACACATTAACTAAGTTTTTTATTTTTCAATCTTTTAAAAATGATAGACATTCAAACTTCAAAGGTTTCTCTCTAATAATTTTTCAACTATTTGACTGAATTTTGTCAAATTTAGCAGATTTGTCGTGTTGTTAAAATCAAATTTGAAATAAGATTAACTATCTTAATAAAGATTCTCTAAATTTTAAAAGCTAAATAAATATAAACAATAAGTGCACACAGTAAGATTGTATTGTTTATTTTAAAATATTTTCAGTTATTCATGTAGCCTGCTTCAGTTAAAGTATATACAAAAATTAGTTGCTCTAAATTTCATCCTGTTACCAAATCAGAGGACCAATCAAAAAGGCCAACTCATATATCAACAAACACTTGTTGATGGAAGATCATTCATCTTATTTTCAGACCTTGATAAATACTGTAAAACAACTCTTAATAGCCATCCTGTTTTAATTTAAGTATAATTATGATATAAAACCTTAACTTTAACCTTTTAACTCAGTATTACATAATATACAGAACTTACCTGAAATTACTGAAATTATAACAAAAACTGATATCTGGTTTTTATCTGTCTTGCTTTTAAGTCTTTTAACAAAAACAAACACTAAGAAGTTTAATATAATACCACGATATTCTGATTTTCTGATTATTGTTAAATCTCAAATTGAAATTATGAATACAGTATAGCCCTATATTTACAACTCATTTTTATGCTTATTCTATGTGTATCTCATGTTTAATTTGTTAATTCAAGTTTTTCTTCCAGAAAGTGGTGGTGAAGCTTCCAAAAAAAAACATTGTGAAAGGTATATGTGCAAGTAATTCACAAAATCCTATTTTGCAAATATTTTGGCCACAATTTTCTTATTCCCTTATTTTTTCTAAAGTAAGTCTTATACATAATTTATATAATAATTAAGCAATACATATATATATATATATATAATGATTCCACATTCAAAT
>WUQG02018299.1:0-11540 GCA_011317285.2 Androctonus mauritanicus | reverse complement strand
ACTTAGTGTTCTAATAGAATGGAAAGTAGTGTCACCCATTGATAAAAAAATAATTGACATGGATGCAGATAACCTCCCAATATGATTAAACAATCTTTCTTGAGACTTGCTAAATTCATTGCTAAATTCTTTTCAAATCCTACAGAATACAAATGTCTAAAGCCACAGTCACAATTTACAAATTTTGCCACATGCACAACTGCAACAGCAACGAGTTGCAATTGCCAAATAATGGTCACACTAGGAAACATATTTTGTGATACAATGAATAATCAGCCAATGAGTGTACAATAAAATCATTCATCCATCTTGCATATGTCAAAAATGTTCTCACTTTTCATTGGTTGCGAGCTTGCAACTGTTGCCAGGAAAACAAACTATCTTATTTTCAAGCATGGCTAAAGTTGTGCCCTATTGGGAGGGGATTTACCAGTTTGTTGGAAGAGCCATCATTGTTGCAGCTATGCATGCGGCAAAAATTGCACGGTGTGATCATGGCTTAACAGTGTACTTTAAATTAATCATAAAACAAAAACTGGTTTTTGGAAGGGAAAAAACAGCCTATCTTAAATTTGGGAGGCACTGAAAACTGGTTTCTATCTTAGAACTATTATAATGTGAGTATATGTAATGGAGATGGGATAATCCACAGCCCACATTAATATTTTGTGCAGCCTGCGTTGCACAAAATATTATAAAATAAATAAAATAAAAGAATTCTTTAATTGAGAAAATGAAATACAAATTTTTACAGCATCTTTTTCAATAAATATTGAAAATGCACCAAATGAACTTTAATTGAAGATAACAGACTTGTAAAATAATTTAGATTTGAAAGATACTTTTAAAGAAAAAATTTGGTATATTTTTATAAAACTTATCAAAGAAAATCAATTTCCCAACTTAAAGAAATATAAAGAAAAAAGTCTATCGTTATTTTCTACAACTTATGTATGTAAACATTTTTTTCACCATGAGTTTAGTAAAAAGTAAAACAAGAAATCAGCTAACAGACTCACATTTCAAAAATAATTTAAAACTAGTTGTGACTAATATTCAATCAAATATTTTGGAAATATTACACTCACATCAGTTCCTGTAGTCACATTAAGTGTACTTATGTCACTTTATAATCATATATGAATAAATAATTGTGATTTAGTTGCATTTTACTTTTCTCTTATGTGTGGCTTACATCAGTTCGAAATTTTTAAATGTGGCCCTTACATAAAAAAGGCTGCCCATCTCTAGTCTACAAGGTATTAAATGCAGGACTGGAATTATGTGAGCAGCCTGGAGAGCTCTGAAATTATCACGGGTGACAAAGAATTTACATTTAAACCAAAATTAAAATCTACAGGATTTATATCTTCTCAATTCTATATATGCCTATGACACTGGACCTACAAAAAAACAAATCATTAGAACACTTAAAAACCTTTCAAATGAAAGTATTCCAATGAATACTCAAAATAAAATGGAATTAATTCATGAGCAGCAATAAACAGCTCATGGAAAGAATTGGTAAAACTGAATTCAATAAAGATGTTAAGGAAAATTGACTTTTTTTGAAAATATTTGCAAAATGGATGATTAGAATACTGTAATGATTGCAGTTTCAGATATATTAAAGGATACCAATTATGAGAATGATCAAATAGAAAATAGCTTGCTGACATTAAAAAGTAGACTGATTTACAAGCTTCTGATCTCTTCAGAAGAACCCAGGAAAGAAGAGATTTAGAAATTGGGTGTACAAACTTGTTCAACCCATGTCTGAACATCGAAGGCAGTAAGACAAAAGAAATTTTTTATATATATAGTAACAAGTTATTACAAAATAAATTTGTTTATTAATATTAGATACCATATTGTTTGCTATTTTATATAATTATATATTTGAATTTAATAAACATATTTATCATACTCTGTGTTATAGTTTACTGAATTTATCATACTATAAACAGGAGTATTAGAGATTAAGATTTATTACTGTTAATATTTTGAATTGTTATACTGTTTTTTATAATCAGATTATTCAATCAATTTACAAATTAATCAGTGTAGTAATTATTTATATGATTAATACACTCATGATCTATAGCAGAGATGAGTAACCTTTTTTTTTTTTATGTAAAAACCACATTTAAAACTTTCAAATTGATGTGGGCCACACATAAGAAAAAAGAAAAAAAAAAAAACCCAGGTAAATCACAATTATTTATTCATATGTGTTTATAAATTAGCATAGGTATATTTAATTTGACTTCTGGAACTGATATCAATGTAACATATCTGAAATATTTGGTTGAATATTGGTCACTACTAATTTTAAATTATTTTTGAAATGTGAATCTTGTTACAGATTTCTTGTTTTACTTTTTACTAAACTCGTTGTGGGGAAAAACTTCACATTCATAAGTTGTAGAAAATAACAATAGAATTTTTTTCTGCATACTTCTTTAAATTGGGAAATTGATTTTCTTTGAAAATATATTTCAAATCTAAATTACTTTACAAGTCTATTATCTCCAATTGATGCATTTTCTATATTTACTGAAAAAGGTGCTATAAAAATCCATATTCCTTAACTGAAAAATACGAAATATTTTATATTTTATTATATTTATTTATTTTGTAATATTTTCTGCAAGGCAGGCCACACAAAATATTAATATTGGTCTAGATTGTCCATCCCTGATCTATAGAAATGAACATGTATCACTGGGACTAACATTTTTCAAAAATGTCTCAGATTTGTGGTTTGCTGTACTCATTTGAAATTCTGAAGAAAGAGATAAATATTTTGCAGAAAAAAAGAGAATTATTTTTGAACTAAATGTGACATTTTAAGGAGTTTTGAAATATTTTATAGTTTTCTGTCTATCAGATTATGCAAATTCATTATATTCTAATTTTCTGCCAATGACAAAATCCTCAAAAGTTTCCTGTAACATCACAATTCCCTAGTATCTAGAAAACACAAATATCATAAAATGACAATAACTGAAGTACAAAAGTGGTGCTAGTTTGCTTTCCTATTTGGAAAAAATAAATATAATTTGAAAATTTGTTCCTGGATGATGATACTTGTGTCATATTTATAGAAGTAAATCTCATGATATGTAGCAAGAAGCTAAGCACATTTTAGATATAGAAATAATTTTACATCAAATTTAATTTATTTGCAGTCTTAAAAATAAGCTTGGTCAACTAAGAACAACAACAACATGACCTCAACAACATTATACACAGCTGTAATCAATAGTGAGTTAATATATGGTAACAATCATGCAGCAGCATATTTATACAAAATGGCACACGTTGTAAGAATTTAAACTGCATCCACTTTAAAATATTTAAAATTATGTTTATCTCTTTCTGATTTGGTTTCAGAGAGAAATTTTTTAATATACACTAATATATACATAAGTTAAAATTAATAGAAAAATATCAGTTTTAAAATATTGATACCCAAACGAACCAAATCAATCAAATTATACAAACTCTTTCACAGAACACACACTGAAAAAATTTTTTGTAAAATTATATAACATTTCCATATAAAATTAAACAAGAATCATGTATATTACAAAACAAATGTTTTCATTTGTAATATTATTACAAATGAAAACATTTCTATTATTGCATATTATTACATATCTATTGTTCAATTTTTCACATTAATTGTAAAACTTTGTTATTCAAAACTAAATTAAAATAAAAAATTAAAAAATTATTAATTTCAATAAGTTAATAAAATGTTTTTATTAACTTGGTTTAGAATTGGCACGAGTGCGACAAGCCAAATGGCATCCCCTGCCAGTGGCGCCCATGGAACGTGTCCTGCCTGCCATATCCTAGATACGCTGCTGCAATCATGTTAACATTTGGATCAATCTCTATCAATCAGTCATAACTCTAGGATAGGTTATGACTGACATGATTGAAGTTGGTTATTAATTGTGAGTTATTAATAGTAACTAGAGCAATATATCCAAATCTCCCTTATTGTTGTTTTGGTTTTCATTTTTTTCTGAAGTTGCATTGAAAAATAATTAAAACAATATTTTGCTCTGAAGTGCAAGATTCCACATTTGTATCCTTCGAGGAATTGTTTTTCCTTTGGCAGCATATGTGATTTGATTATTACTACTAGTACATATGTACATATACAGTATATTTCTGATGCTGCACTATTTATATACAAATTTAATCTATTTATATTGATATTTGCCACATTTAGAAAACTGGTAAAAATCACATTCCTGATAATTTCTTATAGCTGTTAATATAATCAAATCAGGCAATCTCTGAATTACATAAGTGAATCAGAGATGCCACTTATGTAATTCAGAGCATTGCATAAGTGACATCTCTGATTCACTTACGTAATGCTCTGTACTTATGTAATCTATGTCATGTCAGAGCATATGTAATATAGTATTAGTAAGCCACAATAATGTAATGCTAAAAATAGTCATATTAAAAAAATAAATATACAAGTCACATGGTAAAGAGTTGCTTACCATCTTGGAGGATATGGATTCAATTCAGAGTCCTACACCCTTCCAGTTTTACTGGAGGGGGTCCAGATTTGGGCCTGGCTCATTATCTAAAATTATCCTATGTAAGTACAATCTAAGCATGTCGGCTCTACATAAGTCAGGAATTGCCTATAACAGTGATCTCAAACTGACTGCCTGGAGGCCACATCTGGCCTGCAAAGCAATTTTGTATGGCCCACAAAGACAATTTAGCTATTTCTTTAAATACATGTTACAGTCAAAAATTTATTATAATTTAACAATTAAATAAAATTATATTGTTAACTGTTGTTTTATATTGTTATTTTAATTTAATAAAATAATAATATAAAGTTTCAAAGCATACTGTATTCATCCAGCACTGTGCTATCAGTAACTACTCCCACTTTTGCTCTTGTTACTGCACATCTATGAATCATTTCCAACAATCATTGATCATCCTTCATGAAATTTTTTCATGAAAATAATTGCACTGTTTGGGAGTACATATATATGCAAACAGTTCTTTTTGCAGATGAAATTTAATAAATCTAACAAAAGAAATCAATTGACTGATGAGTATCTCCAATCTTTAATGAAAACGGTTTCCAGTAATTTGTCTCTGAGGCTACAAAATTTTAACAGATTCACATCATCATCAGGGTGTCAAGTAGTAGTCGAAAATAAAAAACTGTTTTATAATCTCATAATTATATAATGTTATTTCAATATCTTTGTAAGAAAAGATGAAAGTAATTACAAACAAATAATTTCCTTTCATTGTAATTTTGTTTAAAAATATTCGACCCTTCATTTCCTTTCAAACTGTACATTCAGCCCGCATGCAATTTGAGTTTAAGACCACTGGCCTATACAATACAAACTAAGGAATAATGAAAATTTTACAGATAAACAGTTACATTAAATTAGATATATTTTTATCTAAATATTCTGTTTTCTTATTTAATTTATCGAATCTATAGTACTAAATCATTTGATTCAGCTTTACATCAAAGCATGGATGCTAGTGGATGAGATGTGATTATTATACTTTTATTCATTTTTCATCATATGATATATTCTTTCTTTAGTAGAAAACAGCATGTCTTATTCAATTATTACTCCCATTATGAAAAAGGTGTACTGTACATAATGTTGATGCCACTAGTATTTTCTATTTATTGAAAATAGCAGTGCCATTCATTATCTTCCATATTTCAATAGTTTCTTATGGAAATTATATTTTAATTTGCATTGTTTCAATAAACATTTTTGAAGAATACATCTCTAATGCAAAGTGGGTCTGGGTGTATTATAAAATGCTGTTTATATTTATTAATACAATTTGTTAATGTTATCATCAGTGTTTAGTAAAATAATCAATTTATTACCTTAATTAATCTGTCACCAGCTTTGATTCGTCCATCTTGGGCAGCTAAACTGCCTTCATGTACAATCTTCACTTCTGGTCCATTTGGCAGGCTATTTTCAGTAGTATTAAGTGGATCATAAATACTAAAACCTAATCTTCCATGCCAACCTCTGTCAAGCTGGACTTCTAAAAGCTGAATCTATATTAAAAGAAAATTTAATATTGAAATTAAATTAGTTTTCTAACAGATTTCATTTTATAGCAGATTATAGTTTGCAGAAGATATAACTGTTTCAACAGGATTTTAATCTAAAATATATAATCTTCATTATGAATTAAACTTACTTTACTTTCAGAAATGTTCTGAGTAATATTCTCTTTCACTGAATTATTTATGTAATTTTTATCTAATATCTCTAAATTTGTTTCATTTTCAGATTCTGAATCATTTTCAGGCAATGTTGTTCCTCTCCATTTTAGGAGATTTTTTTTAGCATTTCCTTTTTCTTCTGTAGAGATAAATACAGATGATTGAATATCTGAATTTGTTAATTTAACACTTGTTTGACGATGAATTGTATTCATTTCATCTTCCGTTGTAGAAAAGTTAGCTAACCTTTGTTTTCTGGTAAAAGAACTAAGAATATCTAAAGATTTAGGACGCAAGCTTCTTTTTAATCCTGGGCTAGAACTGGATAGTTCATCTTCTGATAATATATTATTGTCACTATCACTTACAAGAAAAGTGTTATCTTGACTGATTGATGAAGAATTGCTTCTACTTCCTGAACTACTACAACTATCATCTATTTTAGCTCTAACTCTTCTGCGTTCCCGCTTCCTTCCAGGTGAATCATTCTCTTTTTGTTTTGCCCAATCACTTAATAATTCAACTGCTTCTCTTCTTAATGGTTTGGCTAAAGAAGGTTCATCATCTCCAGATAATGGTGACAATGGAGGATGCATATCACGAAATAATTTTAATTTTACTTTCTTTGATGCACTCCTAAGGAAATTAATAGCTTCTGTATGACTAAAATTTGACATATCTATATCATTTACCTGAAAGAGAAATAATTGCATAAAATATAAAAAGACATAAATGAATTAAAAAAATCCATATTTAAATTATTTTTACTTGTAATATTTTATCTCCAGGTTGAATTCTACCATCAGATATTGCAGGTTCTCGAATAAGATCTTTAACAAACAATCCTGGAAATGTGTCATCACACTCTTCCCTTTTTATAATTGTAAAACCTAAGCTTCCATCTTGTTTTTCAATAACAATTTCAAATTCCTACAAAGAAAAAATTATAACAATTGTATGTTAACATGCATTGTCACTACAGACTGTTTTATATTATATTTTTTATTAGTCTAGCTATCAATAAAGTATCCACTGCTGAACTGTTCTATACTAATTTTCATAATTTTTTCATCAGAAGAATGGCAAAATCACTGTTCAATAAAATTAATTTTCTATAATTAATTTTATTGAATTTGCAAATCTATTAATTTAAGTAATGAAGAAAGTTATAACTAAAGATGCAAAATATGAAAAATGCCTCAAGTTATTTCAATATTTTCTCATAATAAATGAAGCTAGTTATCATCAATTGTAAAACATCTGTAATAAAATTAAAAATTTGATATTTCTTATACTTTTAATAAAATATCTTTTCAAACATCTTTAAAAAAAATTTCAAATCTTTGCAATGACCTATATGCATTTCAAATATAAATTCTTCCTCAGTATATATCATTTCATTATATTTGGCAAATTATATAGGGTGGGGAAAAAAAGTTTTTTTCCTTTGAATCGCATACGATGATTTAACAGCAATAATATAACCTAGGCAACAACATGTTTAATTTTTTGAACTTTCTGTTCCACATTCTAAAAAACTATTGCTTCTATAAGCCTGAAGATGGTAAGCCTTCTTACCAAAAATGTTTGCTGAATAAAGAGTATTTTCACAACTGCTATCATGTTAGATTTTATTGATTAATATATACTTAATTTATTTTTGCCAATAATTTAGCAAAATGAAGATTTTTTGAGAATTACATAAATTTAAGACAATATTTGATAAGAATTTTATAATTTTTAAGTAATAAATAAAATCATAATGACTGGCAAGTTTGTGGCTGTATTATGCTTAAATCTGCAGATCATTTGGCACTTAACATCTCTGAACTTCAAAATCCAATGATAAGAAATTGTGCTAAATAAATAATAATAATCATAAACTATTTTATGATAGTACAATTGAAGATCCTTTTAACATGGTCCAATATGCCATGAAATTGTATTTAATGTGGGGGAAGTATGTTTCCTGATAAAATATATTAATTTTAGTACAATTTTTGCTTTTAAAAATTCAATGAAATAAGTCTAGGCCCCACACTTGATGCACTGATATGAAAAGTGCATCAAGGAATATAAAAAGCTCATTTTATGTACCGAATAATTTAATAATTAATGAATATAAATTAAATTAAAATTATAATTCTTCTAAAAAACAAAATCCACAAGTAACACTGTACCCTAATAATAGCTGCCATCAAGTGATTCATTATATGAGTTCAAATAGTTTTTCAAAATATATTCCAAGGTTATAAGATTAAATCACAAAATTTCTACTCATTTATATGAGAGGATAAAATCTAATATTAATTATTTCCTATTTATATATATTGCAGTTATAAGATCAAAAACTGATTATCGAATAGTTACAAACTCCTTAAATAACCCATTTCAATTATAACTGTAATGACAACACTAACATACAGTAACAGTGTATTAAATTAAGGCATTTTCCACCTTCACACAAACCACACAACCTGTCACTTTGACACTATAATCATATACAATGTGATTAAGCTATAATGCAAAAATGAAGTGTCCCCCAACAACACATAAAATGAGGCTTCTACTGTATCTATAATTATATTTATATTAATACTTTTGGAACACTAACATCAATAGATAATATGGCAATGACTTTTGGTATCCATGAATCAATTAAAATTTTTATATTAAAGTTAATGAAAAATGAGTTTCTGATTTACAAAATTTCACTTAAATAGTTTTTAATGTCTTGATCCCTTATCCTTTGGTTTACCACTGTAAACCAAAAGATAAATGTAGTTTAATACAATTTTCATAGATAATATTATACTGTTTATTTAGCATTCATACAAACTGTAATTATCTGATTTTCTACAACAACAATTATGTTTCCCAACTCATTAGTCTCTCTCCTATGCAGGGAAACATAAAAAAATAGGGTATTATTCTATTATACTTCCTTAAAAACTAATTTTTTAATTAATCTAGATTTACTTGCAATATAATAGTGAAATGATATTAAATAAGGTCCTACTGTACTTCTTGAATATGTAATATATATTTAATATCAAAAACTTAAGTTTTCATTATTATTAACATTTGAAATACATTGCTCCATTTTTAAATAAACATCAAAAATGAGCACAAAGAGCAAGATAATATATAAATAAAATCTTCAGATTTTTCTTTTTTAATTTAAAATAATTTTATTGAAGCACTTTCCACTCTCTGGATCCTCTTCAGCAATCATGAAAAAGCAATATAAACAGTTAAAAATATAAAAATTTATATTACTTTTTAATGATTGTTGAAAAGACCCAGAGAGTGAAAAGTGCTTCAATAAAATTATTTTAAGTTAAAAAAGAAAAATCTGAAGTTTTTATTTATGAATTATTCATTAAGCAAAATTTTAAATAAAATACAACATACTTTGGAAGAATGATTATTTATACTGCTTGTTCTTGATAAGGTACTATTTACAGATGATGGTGGAGACTCCAATGAAAATGATGGGCAGGAATCATCCTATTAGAATAAAGGTTTATCATATTAAAAATCATCATTTTAATTAGAAATTTCTTAAAAATTATATCTTAATCTCAATTATTTATGAATATAATTAAATGAAATTATTTTGCAGGTTTCTTAATCATTTAATGATTTTAATTTTAAGAGGATTTCTTCAAAACATTTTGAAAATTAATATAGAATACTTTCAATTAATTACTTAAGAAAATTTGATAATATATAATATATTTATGAAGAATTAATTTAAAAATAAATTTCATTAAATTTATTATAATATGCTATAAGTACATAATTATTGTATTTTCAAAGCAAGCAAGACCATTAAGTTCAAATTATATGAATGTTAATGGTCATAGTTATTTTACTGAAAATATCATGTTAGAAAAAAGTGCACTTTCAAAATTTTAGTAACTTTATACTTATTCAAATATCTTTTGAGAACTAATAGTGATCATGTGGACAATTGAAGAATTTTAGAATAAAAGAAATTTCTGTCATTTGAACGATTTGGCTATTATTTTGTTATAAGGGATGTGTGAAGAAACGAACCATGAACATTTTGCATAGGGAAATATATGTTAGATTTTTTTCTCTGCATAAAGTTATTAGTGTAAAAACAAATAAAACAAAATGAAAGACCAATAAAACATTCTAACAAAATGGAAAAGAAAGAGAAGGAAAAAAATCTTTAAGATATGAAGATCAGGGATGGACTGTTAACTTTGGGGGGCCTGGACTAACACTGTTTGGGACGTTTCCACCATGATAACACTAGGCCTCATGTCATTATGACGACTTAGCAGAAATTAAAAGAATTAAGTTGGGAAATTCTAATTCATTCTCAATATTTGCCAGATATTGTACCATCAGATTACTATCTTTTTTAATTATTACAAAATTTTCTAAAAGGAAAAAAATTTGAAAATATTGAAGACCACTTTAAAGCATATTTTCAGTCAAAACTGGCAAAATTTTTCAAAATTGGCATCATGAAACTACCAATTCAATAGGAAAAAGTTGTAGGAATTTATAGGAAAAGGTAATGGAATTTATTTTATTGAATAAAATATATTTAAATTTGAAAATTTTGTTTACTTGTAAAATAAACACATGAACTTTCTGGACAATCCAATTACTGCTGCAAAATAATTTGGTTACTGGCAAGATAACTTGGTTTGCATTTTACAATTACTTTTTAACTATCAGTTAATATATCTGCTACTTATTGATTATATTATCAATAACTGGCAGTAATTTTCAAATCTTACAATGGGGTAGTATTCTATTTTGTTATTTCAAAACAATTTTTGTATTCGTATGTTTATAATAAATGATAAATTATAAAGTAAAATAGAAATGAGGATGAATCACATGCCGAGTTTTAGAAAAACAATGTTAATCAGTGCAAAGAGAATGATGCCATGAATCTTTGTAGCTGTACATTTCAGAAACAGTACCGATTTGAACTATTGTCCTTTGACAAACTTTGACTTATTGATTGCTCTCCTTCCAGTGATTCATGTTTCATGTTGATTTAACATGTGTAAAATTGTACCCACATACCATCAATCTTCTGACTAGAGGCAACTAATTATTTTTGAATGAAATTTTTGCTTAATTTAAAAAAATGTGTACTTAATTAATCCAAACGTAAGCCGAACAAGCACTAACTCCCCCTGGCTAATAAATTTGGAATAAACTGTACAATTAATAATTAATATTTAATTTGAACTATGGTGCCACCATCTATTGGATTAAT
>WUQG02018288.1:0-11540 GCA_011317285.2 Androctonus mauritanicus | reverse complement strand
CTAAATATGTCTAATTAAGATTAACATTAATATAGAGAAGATATTAAAAATATACATTCTTCTAATGTCTATACGTTTTTTGTCTATAGCATGATTTTCCATGCGTTGCTTATGGCTGACGGGTCGATCTTGTTGATGGGCTTAACATCAGAGGTTCTACTCGTAAAAACTGTAATGGCTTCAGCAATTCTTCCCCTTTTAGGGTCTTCTTGTTCCCAAAGTAGTTTGGCATTATTCCATTCAATTGATAAATCAGTTATTTGGGCCCTTTGTGCTAAGGCTGTCAAGTCTCTTCTTTTCTCAATGTCTTTCTTGTATTCCTCTAACCATTTAGTGAGGGATCTTGAAGTATAGCCTATATACTTAATCTGTTGGTCTAACGTGTCATCTCTCACTGGTATCTCATATACGCCAGGCCTTTGTAAGGGGTTCTTCTTATCTTTGTCGTTTCTTAATATATTAAATAACATATTCCTTCTGTTAAAGATTACATGTGATTGTGTATGCTTTTCAATTTTGTTTTTATACTTCATAGTTACCGGGTTGATTTCCAAATTTAGAAAGTTCATCAGGTTCCTATCCTTGGTTTTAGGTTTCTTGTTTGTTCTCTTGGTTATTCTATTCCACAAGTTTAAAATCACATTTCTATTATATCCGTGGTTTACGGCCTGGTTTACAATCCACTGTAGTTCTTCTTTTTGACTCCTGTATGTTGTGCAGTGTGTGTTTATTCTTTGTAGCAATGCTCTAAATGCAGCCATTTTATATGTCCATGGTTCTTTGGATGTTGCCAGTATAAAGAGTGGTACATAAGTATCCTTCCAGTAGACGTTCAGATTATACTCCCCATTTATTATCGCAGTTTTTATATCTAGGAATTCAATTTCTTCCTTGCTTTCTCGTTGTTTAATTAACTTAAGGCCTAGCGATGTATCGGTAAGTTTATCTTGTAAGTCTAAACAGTGGTTGGGCTTCTCCGTAATGACTAAGATATTGTCAATGTATATTTTATACATGATAGTACTATTCCTTAACAGATTTCTTGTATTTTAATACAAGAAATTTGTTAAGGAATATATTAATATAAGAATTAATTCCTTAAGAAATTAATTCTTGTATTAATTTCTGGCAGTGTACAGTTTCCGTCCCTAAGCTATGATTTGATATACAAAAAAGACTCCTTTTTGTGTCTGGTTCTTGTATTTTGTATTTAAGTTTATTACAATAGAGTGTAATAATAATTATCAATAGTATGAAATCCATAAATTTTGGACTTATGACCACTCCAATTTAAAATGATGAGATTCAAATCAACCTATCATGTGTCAAGGACTACCTGTATATTATTATTTGTAGAAATATCTTCAATAGTTAATTTGCTTAGAAATACCAATAATAAAAGAAGCTCTCTTGAAACAAGACATTTTTCAAAGTATCTGAAATATTAATATGAATGAACTTCATCATAGTTGCTTAGCAGACGATCTACATGCGTCTGTTGACTAACTATGAATGAATTTTTTATTATATTATATAATATGAATGAATTTTTTATTATCTAAAATGAATGAATTTTTTATTATCTAAAATGAATGGTTTTTTTGTATTAATTTAAAAAAAAAATTATTTTAATGTCTATTATTCTTTGCAGAGATTTGGGTGCTCATATTGATGGATTTATTGCAGTTGTTGCTCATACATTAATTGTTGGAACGAAACAGGTTAGTTATCATTTTCATATGTTCACATTTACTGTTTGAAATCAACTCAAATACTTTGAAAATATTTTATCATCTAAAGTTGACTATGATTGTTAATGATAGTGTTAAGAATATGGCATTTCATTGTCATATTAATGTGTAGCTTCGATTTATTTTTAATGAATATATTGTATGAAATGCGAAAATGAAAATAACAATCAAAAAAATTAATGATTAAAAGATTAACTGAAGTTGTTATACTAATGTTTATCGTTTCAAAACATATTAACCCACTTTCCCATTAAGACAATATATACTCTACAGCAAAGTAAAAAGTTTTAAATGGCAAAATCCTTCTCCTGAGAAGGATTTTAAATTAGCTAATACTAACTGTTTAGCATAAGTATATGGCACTGATGAGGGACGTATTATGTCCGAAAACGTTTTGCCATTTAAAACTTTTTACTTTGCTGTAGAGATTATTTAGAAATTCAGTAATAAAGGAGCAAAGTGTTTAATATTCTTATTAGACAATATATATATAAATGTTTGAATATTAAGACGTATAATATGATTCATGGTCCAATATATTATGATTTTTATTAGAATAATATTGATTTACTGCTTAAAATGGTCTTTTTTTATAGAAATCTTAATTTTTTTCAAAATTGGTGGATGATGCAGCATTTTTGGACTAAACAAGGTTGAATTTTTTTAGAATTGCCATTGGTATCATAGGGAGGATTTTATTCAAAACAGTGTTATCATCAGAAAAACAAAAACAAAAGAAGTGATATTAAAAAATTTTTCAATAAAAATATAAAAAATTAAAATATTGGTTTCTTAAATATTTGTCTAAACTCTAACTTGGCAGTAAGTGTAAACAAACACAGGTGGCTAAAGTAATTAGGATTGGTTGGTGTCCTGTTTTGCACTAATGATATTCTGCAATATAGTTTTGTTGTAATAACAGGTATTTTATTATTAATTTTTTATAGGTCTAGTGAGTTGAGAGCAATAGCATTGAAAGAATTGTGATAATATATTTTTTTGTCAAAGATCAAATATATTTAAATATTGTAAGTATTACAGTTGAACTTGCTAGTATTATCCAGTATTTTCTCTTCATCGGTATATTCATAGGGACATCTATTGATATGGATGATAGTAGTGATAGTTCTACTCGTCGTGTTATTACTAGCCATTAACAATGACCCTGAATTAACAGACCTGAGAAGATCCTTACTGCACATTTTGATTAAGGAAATAGGATTCGAATTTGCTAAATGGAGCTGAAAAAACGTTATTGTGGACAGACATATTATTATTTTGTGGTGTAGCTGATATGTGTGTGAAAGGTCAGAGAATTTCAAAGACATGGACATAGGATCTATTATCTGGATGAAATGTAGGTCAATCAGAGCATTTTACATCAAAAACATGGATAGATTCCACAATTAAATCTAGTAAACACACTTTTACATCAGGATTAAGCACAGGATTGAAATATCCATCTGGTAAAGGAAAATGTTTGATAGTTTTCCACATTGGAAGTGAGCACGACTTTGTGAAGGATGGGGTTCTTGTTTTTGAGTCCAAAAAGTCAGGTGATTATCATGAGATAACTGGAGCTGTTTTTAAGAAGTGGTTCGAAATGATTCTTCCCAAGTTACAGTCCAACAGTATTATCATAATGGACAATGCTCCTTACTATAGTGTGAAACAGGAACAAATACCAAACAAATTCTGGTGAAAGACTGATATTATCACTTGGCTGCAGAGCAAAAACATGTCTTTTGATGAAGGATTAATTAAAATGGAACTGTTGGAAATAGTTAAATCTTGTCAAAATCAATTTGAAAAATATGTGATGGATGACTTGGCTGAAAAAGGTGGACATCATGTAATAAGATTGCTACCTTACCACTGCTATCTTAATCCCATTGAATTGGTCTGGAGCTAAGTTAAAGGTTTTTTCTCAAGAAACAACACAACTTTTAAGCTTGCTGATGTGAGATGGCTTGTGGAGACTGCATTCAGAGAGGTGATAGCTGAAAGGTGGAACAAATGTGTAAAACATGTAATAAAAGAAGAACATTTGTAGGAATTGGAAGGCATGATTGATGCCGTTGTAGACAGGCTAATTATTAATCTGGGATTAGACAATGATAGCTCCAGTGATTCGAATATATAGAAACCTATTAATCTATGCTACATTTTGAAATAAAATTTTTTCATACAAGGTTTATTTTATTTTCTTATTTGTGTCATAACATAAGTACACTGAATTTATGCAATTTTGATGACAGTAATTACAAAAGTTGAATGAGATTCTGTTCTGTGACGATATTTCTCACAAGACAATCACAGGCATCGGTCACAGATGAATATGATAACTTTTGTTTACACTTACTGCCAAGTTAGAGTGGATAGAGTGTTAGATATACCAGGAATAGAAATTTTAACACATCATCACTTGTCTGATAATACCAAACAGTGGAATAAAAGAGTTAAGATAGAAAGCTTATAGAATATTATGAGCCTACAGGTCATATAATACAAAATAGTGCACAATAAATATCTTTTCATGTGGAACATTTTACATTTAATTAATAAACCAGTGAACAAATTACAATTATTGATTTAAACGATGAGTATCCAATCTTTGGCTTCCTTGGGTGACATTTGAAGAATAAATATTGTCTCAGGCTGGACATAAAATATACTAATTCTAATGTTAATTATTAAACAAAAAAGTTTGTAAATAATGTACAACATTTGATATCTACTATGATAAATAAGCAAAAATGTCAAAGCAATAATAATCTTTGACTGCTTTTCGTTAAGAAATTTTTTAAAAATTATGAAGCAGGTCAAGAAATTTTAATTACTGAAATAAGAAATATTTTAGAAAATGAAAATAAGAAATGCAGATTGATATTTAAATAATAAAAACTTCATTAACTTCATTATTTTTTTTATATATTTTTATTACAGAAATGAAACAAATTTTTTTTTCTTTATTAGTAGGATATTTAACGATGTTATGGCAAATTTCAAAAAATAAAAAAATAAGTACATAAAAATCTCAATGTTTTAAGAAAGTTTATGATTTTATGTTGGGCCACATTCATTACAGCAATGGGCTATGGGTTGAACAGCTCTGATTTAAACAAATAGTAGATTAACTGATCAGTGATGAAATGATGTCTGTATAAAAAATAAAAAATTGCCTTTTCAAATCAAAAAAATTAAGAGAGAAAATTCATTAATGCAAAAATTCTTAAAACAAGCATTCAAAAAGGCAAAGAATATCTATATTTTGTTATTTAAAGTAAAACTTAAATAGCAAACTCTAACTGAAGAGTTATATTTTACTTTAAATGTATTTTCAAGAATTGGAAATATCAACATAAATTTATCTGCATACAGTATATGATATTTTTTAAAATTGGCCCTTCTGTCTTCTTTCCGATTTTTGATTCTCATGTTGAAACATGCTTCATACTAAATAGAATCTGTTGAAATTAAATAATGAATCAAATAATAATATATCTTTAATTTTAATTAATATAAAGTGATAAGTAGGAATTTTGTATACTTATTTATTTAGTTGTTATATTTCAGGAAGATAAAATATATGGTAGAAAAGCTGATGTTATAAGAGCTGCTTATTATGCTGCTGAAGCAGCTTTACGATTAGTTAAACCAGGTGGGGAAGTAAGTATTTATTTTTCTAATTATTTTGTGTATGTAATTTTTTGTGTATGTAATTTGATCAGAATAATATAAATATACAGATATAACTCCATTATAATATACTAATTGGAACCAGAAAATGTCTGTGTTAATTGAAAGTGTATTAATTGAATATGAGAATTATATTATAAATGCTTAGACAATTCCAGACCAAAGGATTGATGATGGTTATCTAATCCTAATTTATGAAGAACCAAATATTTCCCAACAGCTTTAAAAAGCCTAATATCATTTTATTTCATTTCCATTTTAATTCTTATTGAAATTTTGACATTAATAATTTACATTTATTTGACTTAATAATTGTAAACATCTACTGGTAGTGGAAGCCATCTTTATTTATGATGTAATACTAACTTGAAGAGTTAATTTTTGTAAAATTTAAATTAATATAAAATAATTATTGTTCATCAGTTTTACACTGCAATAGTAGTAATTTTTATTCTTGTTTGATTGTAATTAATAAATGCAGTATTAGCAGTAGTGTATTTTCTTGATTCTAATATGCCATCAATATATCAACTATTCACATAATTTTCCTGTTTTTATTGACAGAATTATAGAAGTGGAAGTTTATTCAAATTTTATTGATAAACCTAGTATAAAAATATTATACTATAAGGCAAAATTTATTGGAAGTATCAACAATGCACAAAACAAGTTCAAAACAAGATGGATATTAAAATCTAGAATGTTTCGAAGAACATTTATTGATGCAAGATGATATATCAAATCTGGGATGAATGGTCATTTAAAGGACAAATTTAAAAAAACTTTATAAAACTGAAATTTGAACTTTTCAAATGTTCAAATTTCAGTTTCCAAACTTCAGTTTCCAACTTTCCAAATGTGTCATTTATTTTGGAAATAAATGACACATTTGGAAAGTAGGCAATTAATTTTTTCAAACTGCTTGGAATAAGACAGATTTAAAAAAAATGTTGATTAGAATAGACCTATCCTCATTCAACATTTTCTAATAGAGAAACTTTTCATCAATCTGTAGGATATATTAGGATTTTATTTTGTCTAGTTAAAAATAATAAGTATAAGTATAAAAATTTAAGTTTTTAAATGATATTTTTTTAAATAAAAAATAATAAATTGTTTAAATAATTTTTACTTGCATTTTATAGATAGCATCAAAAAAATTTAAACAAAAATGATTGGATTAGTAAAATATTTAAACTGAATGTTTAAAATAATTAGATAATAGATAACATATTTTAGTAATAACATTAATAAATTAATAAATAGAAAAATAATAATAAATTTTTTATACAAACAGTATTTTTGTCCTCTTCAGTTTATATATATTCCAGGGATGACTTACAGCACCTTATGTTGAAATTGGATATAGAATAACTTTATTTATAATGTAAATGTATTTAATGTATTGCCACATTTAGTAGTTTATAATAATTTAATCCTAGAAAGCTTCACTATTGCTGCTCTATTCCATAGCAACATTTTTAGCAATTTAATCAACTTTGTGCATTATACACTATCCTATTCATGGAATAAAGTAGACTAGATTGAAGATAGCAAAAGGCAAAAAGATTGCCAAAAATATCATTTATGAAGAGTTTTGGTTGGTTTTTTGTATTTGTTAATGTTGATACTAAAATTTATTAATTGACAATAAGAGAGAAATCAGTATATAGAATTTATGTAATAATAATTAAAAATTTATTGTAAATAATTTATTCTGGAATCTAAACTATTATTATTTCGATTTTTATAGATTTATTTTATTTATAAAACTTTTATTAGTTAAATATATCATAAGATTTTTTCCAGAATTCTGCTGTAACTGATACTGTCCAGAAAGTAGCAGAATCATTTAAATGTAGACCTGTTGAAGGTAATATTTCTTTATAATAATTAGCATATTAAATTATTCAATATATTAAAAGAAAAAAAATTATTTATAGTGTAAAAATTATATGATGATTAATATTTATCAGTTTCATTTAATAAATTTTAAATTGGTCATAAAAGGAATTATGAAAATTTACTAAAAAGCAGTCATTGAAATTTATATAATTAATAACTTATTAGATATTCATTAGTTAGTAATAATTCTATATTATTATTATTATAATTATATATAAGTAGACTTTTGATTAACCAGGGTAGTCAAGAAATTACTTTCCCTGGATGACTGATTTTCTAGATGATCAGTTAAATACTTAAAAATTGGAATTATAGACAATATAAATTTAATATTAAAAAATAAATAAAATTGTACATAAATTTATTCAAATATTCTATTATTTACTGAAGAAAACAAGAAATTTGTTTATTTGCAACAAAAAATTAGTGCAATATTTTTAATTTTGTAAATGATATAATAAAAGGAAGATATCCTGAAAATATCAACTGGATATTTTAAAGAATAATGAAAATATTGCAATTTACATAAGTATTAAAAAAAATTTTAATAAATAGTAAACAAGCTAATTTAATTAAATCCCATTTACATAATAGGCTTTAATTAATAATAAAATCAGTTTTAAATATATTAATTTTCTTTATTTATTCATCAAAGGACTGATTCATCTTTAAATGATAAAATAAACTTTAAAATGCAATTTAACTTTAAAATGCAATAAAATTTAATTTTAAAGTTATTTAGAAATTGAGATAACTAGAACTTAATAGTGTTGTTCCAATTTCTAACTTTTAAACTGAAAAAAATAATTAGATTATAAAAAAAACCTACAGTCATTCAAGATTTCAACTACTATTTATTCTCAACTATAACTATATAAGCTTTTTAAGATTTATGTGAATTTTATATAAGTATATGAGTGTATAAAATTTAATATGATTTAATTTTTATTTAGGTATGTTATCATATCAGTTAAAACAGTATAGGATAGATGGAGAAAAATCTATTATACAGAATCCTACGGAAGCTCAAAGGTAACAAAATTAATATAAATTTTTATATAAATTATTTTCTACTTTTCGAAATCTAGAGTTAATTCACTGATGACCTATCAAGGAAATCTGTTTTTGCCATATATGTTTTTCAATGCTTCTGCCACTATTTTTGTGAATTTTTTCAGTTTTTGGATATTTAGTAATGTAAAAATTAAACATTAAAAAAATATACTGCAAATACCTGAATGAAAGATAATTGCAAGTATTTTTTTTCTAAATGCTTACTTTTTAACAATCTGTTCACTTCCAAATGTTATAAAATAAACTTTGAAATATCTACTGAACAGTTCAGCAAATTTTGGAAATATTAGATTAGTTAGAATCCCAATATTGTAATATACTTGCATCAAACTTTTACATAATTTTAGCAAAGTAATGAATTTTTTCCTGGAATGAATGATAAAAATCTTTTAAAATAGAAATCTTCATAAATATAAACAACATAAGCCTCAGTTATGTTAAACTATATAACCACCATCTTCATTCCTAATTCACTCACAGTACTGATTCAATATTATTTCATTTACAAGTATTTATGAAAGAAGAAAAGATGCAGTAATGATTAAGTATAAACAAAGTATTAGTATTTTAAGTGAGACATAGCATATTGTCTTTTCTTCCATTTATTGACTTCTTATAGGTCACAAGTATTATTAAATTTTATCAGATATTGTTTCCCTGAATTCAACAACAAACATGCCTGTATCCTTATAACAGGATGGGCGATACTCAAAGAAGAAAGAAAAGAGAAATAATATTCAAAATATCACCAATCAGATAATGCCTATATCCCTATCAGTATCTCTGCACACTATACCAGCTTCTCCTACAGCCATTCTTTTCTTCATACACAGTGCCTCTTATACAGATTCTGAAATCTATATATTCTCAGATACTCATCTATTTGTTTTTTTCACTCTTTTCTTGGCCAAGAATGAAGAACTTGTAGAAGATTATTTACCCACTACAAATTCTGCATTTACTTGCTTTATTAATTGCTCTCCTTTACATTATCAAATTAAATAGATAGATAAAGGAATGTGATAGATACAAAATTAATTTAATTTGCATCTATCACATTCTTTTTTTGCTCCACACTGCTTTTGTTTTGCACCACTCTAGTTATGCCTCTCAAGTATTTCATCTCCACTGCATTCAAATACTTTCTATGTCTTTTATAATAAATTCCAAATTTTACAATTTGGAATTTATTATAAATTTTGTTTTTTAAACATATTAAATTTATCTTTGTTAAAATTTATCCTAATCAAACTTTATAATCTTTTCATTAGAATCTAATCTAGTTTATTAAATATTTATCAATTTATTAAAAATGTTGAAGTTACAAACTTTTTCCTAGAAAGGAACATGAAAAATGTGAATTTGAATTACACGAAGTATATGCCATAGATGTTTTAATTAGTACAGGAGAAGGGAAAGTAAGTTTAATTGAACAAATTCAGTTTGCTTATTAATTTGAAATATATTAATTTAAATAATTTTTTAAGGGTCGTGAAATGGATACTCGTACTACAGTCTATAAGAAGACAGATGAAATATATCAATTAAAGATGAAAGCTTCTAGAGGTATGTATTTAAATATATGTAATCATTTTATTGTAATCATGCATGAATTTGCTCTATGTAATTAAATTTTACAGCAGGGATGAACAAGACAGCCCTCAGGCCACATATCGCCTGTCTAGCTTTACAATGTAACATGCAGTTTAATTTAAAAAAAAGAAATGTAACATTAAAATTATTAAATATTTATTATATATTTCCATAAAAAATGTATTAAAAATTTTTCATTATAGTATTGTTAATTCAGTGAATCCTTTTAACATCAAAACCTAATTAAAACAAAGTTACCATCCTGGAATTTTTATTGTCCAATGTTTTGTCTAATATAACAAAGTTATTTCAATTTTGAGATGAGATAAATATGTTTTTGAAATTTTAAGTAAAAACCAAATTTTTCATTCAGTGAACTATAAAATCCTGAAAATTAAAAAATATTATAGATAATAAGAAAATATTGGTTAAATCTGTTAAAATAAACTAAAATATATTTTAATCATTCATCCATATCTTCTTTCACATTTTAATCATTCATGTTTTGCTTTATTTTCACCAAAATTTAAGAAAAAAGCACAAAAAATGAAACAAATATTCTGTGGGCATTTAAATGGATAGGCACTTTTATTGCATTACAGCAGCTGCTTTCTTCCTGGGAAATGCAACCAAGAATACTTTATCTGGTAGCAGGTAGTATTGGATAGGTTGCTACAATAAACACACGATCCAATTAGAGGAATGTAAAGAATATTATAATTGTTTATATATATATTAGGATTTTTTAATATGAATTAAAAAATTTATAAAAAGTACTTCTAAAAATTATTTAATGAACAAATTAATAATATAAAATATTATTAAAAACATTAAAATTCTATGAAATATTGTTAAGCTTTTAATAATTATATGACATCTTTATTCAACAGAAGTTATATAACTTATGGTTTTTATAAGTGGCTTCTGAAAATTTCAGCTGAATTTCTTCATTCATGGCTCATTTTATTCAGAGAAATGTCACTGTTTAAAAATATAAACTTTCTTGTTAGATAGTTAAGATTTCATATAACAAAAAATGCTTTTTGTCACTCTCATATACAGAATGAAAAGTAAAAAAAAATAAAATTGCAAAAAAAAAAATGGTTACACTGCTAAGAGAATAAAAAATATAATAAATCCTGAAAATTCCAAAAGATTTCAATAAAAATTAAATGAGATTTCACAATTTTATTCTCATATTTTTTTGCATATTAATTTTTAATTTCCATAATTTGCTAACAGTGAAAGGGTTAAAAATTTTACGATTTATTGTCTAAATTTTAATATATCATTTTAATTTCATTTGTTCTTATAAATATAGATTTTAAAAATCCCACAATTAACAGAAATATGCACATTTTTATAGTACAGTAGAACCCCGTTTATACATTTCTCACTTCTATGTTTTTGCACTTGTACATTATGTTTTGTACACTCTTTCGATTTTGCATGTAAAATCATCCCACTTGCACATTTTCCATTTATACATTTTTGCATTTGTATGCTATTATTTTTATT